>CM055271.1:28972201-29170194 GCA_029237695.1 Conchocele bisecta | reverse complement strand
CAATACAATTATGATGTTTTTATTAATATCCCTAATGTACACTAATGAAAGAAAGGCTTTTCGTATTTACGTACATAATCGCCTGTATTAATCTTACCCAGATAATCAACGTTTCTGAAGATCTGTTTGATAATGCCAAACCAAGAAATTTGATTGCCTGAGCCTGAGTTGTAACATGTCAAGCAGAACATTCAACCACAGTGGAACCTCTCTACACCTGACACCAAGAAAATACATGTGATTTGATTTTGGATGAGTTTCTTGGTCATTTATCTCAGGTTATAATGTCTGTTCATGATCGCATATAGTCATCAAATGCCTGATTTACAGTGAAACCTCTCTAAGCCGGACACCCTGGGGACCTCCCACGGTGTCCGGTTTGGAGAGGTTTCACTGTATTTGGAAATAAAAAAAAAGACAAATATTTACAAGATTAGCGCAGGGGGTAGTGTATCGATCGACTTACCTGCAATAAAGGCCAATACCGCGGCAACTATTCCAAGTTTCTGCTGTGACTTCAAGAAGAATGCATATACAGCCGCGCATACGCTACTCGCTGCGAACGCCAGTATGCTGAGAATCATCATGGCCCGTGTCGCTTCGATCCAGCTGGGCACGTCTGGATAGTCGAAACATTTATCTAAGACGTCGCTACACGCTTTCCATAGACCTGCGTTGACGATATCATTGTCCACCCAGCTCGGTATAGCAGTTGCAATGATGCACAGAATGGTGGACACAGCGACGACTCCAAGCCCGACCAGCAGAAGGTTGTTCATCGTGAATTGAATCTGAAATGCGGATGTGATCGGTGACATGCTGCTTACATGTATGGGACATGTGACCAATCTAGCCCTGATGTAAAATGACACTCACGTAGCATGATAATAATCTATATTGCTTGTTAGAAGCATGGCGGATCTGTACGTATGTTTATTGCGATGCTGCTTAACTAAAATATTCAACTCTCTCATCTCTCTCTCTCTCATCTCTCTCTCTCTCTCTCTCACACACTCTCTCTCTCTCTCTCTCTCTCTCTCTCTCTCTCTCTCTCTCTCTCTCTCTCTTAATGTACGGCATGTTTGTATCATTTTGTGCGATTTTCGCTTCATTTGGGCCATTTTCAGCAAATACCTATGTTTTAACTATTGTTGATCCAATGCAGGATATTTAATTTTGATTTGTTCATAGGCACCTACTAAACACACTGAATTAATTTATCGATGTTAGAAATTCATAGGATGAAAGGAAAACAATTTATTTATTTTTTTATTTATATTTTTTATTGTAAATTTGTTCCTATTATGAAACTGAACAATTTTTATTTTGTAATCTAAATTTATCGGGTTGTGTTTTGCATCAGGTGTTATGTATTTGGGATATAGGGTCTAACTGATAATTAACTTGGGTCTACCGGTCACACTCGGATGCGCAGGGTGATCTGGGTCTACACTGGTCGCAATGTCCATATGCCTCATTTCCCCAACCACGATTGTGCATACGCCGGGTACCAGCGATTGAGATCGGATTGCCTCGACGTTTATCTGGTAACAGGCGTGTTACTGATATCTTGTGAAAGCTGTGTTCATACTTAAGCAGAGCACGGGTGTTTCATAATATATCAGGGCTCCTGATAAGCTGCGTATTTGCGTAAATACCCAATTCAAATTGCCAAAATCCCAATTGAAATCAGAAGTAGCGAGTATCAAAAAGCAATTACAATTTTGTGGTTCATTTATCATGCTGCAGAAAACAATAAACAGACCACAAATATAGCATAGTTTTCTTATTTTCCATGAAAACACATCTTGGTATTTCATTAGAATTGAGACAATTCTAATGAAATGCCAAGACGTGTTTTCATTTCGAAGCAAACTATTCAATAATTGCTGTCTGTTGATGTGTAAACAGTAGTGTGATTTTATTTTACCCAATTAAAATTTCGAAATACCCAATTGCTTCAGAAATGATGGAGTGAAAATACTGAATTACTAATTCCTTATCTGGAGCCCTGATATCTGTTAAAATTTCAATCGCTAACTACATAAAATGAACGTATATCATTAAAATATATATAGTTTAAAGTTTGTTTGACATATAACATCACTATTAAAGCATGCCAATTATAATGAAGCATAAATCAGATATGTACAGTAACCTAAACCAGTGTTATTACAATCTCAAATGGTATCATGTATTATGAAAGCACCACGTACACGATATAACTGCATGTTAGTGCATGTTAGGGCCTTTTAATAGTCATACCAATTTATTTATGACCCTGTACCAAGTCATGTGACGATCTACTGCATGTAGTGCATGTTTGGGATGTAACCAGTCAAACCAGGTATATGAAAACACCCATGTTACATAAGTCATGTGACGATCTAACTGCATGTTAGTGCATGTACAGTCAATGTACAGTCAGCTAATAGTTTGTCTGAGCAGTATAAATAAAGTAGTATGATAGTGTTTTTACGTATTATAGATATTATTAAATTGTATTGTTAGGTCAGTGGCCTGTTTCACCAACATTGCAAAGTATACTTATCTAGCAAAGTATACTTTGAGAGAGAAATTTTCAATTTTTGGATAAATTTATTCATTTTTATTATATTGAAATTATTACATTTATATCGCAGCCATTTTGGCTGTGATAATGTAATAAATTCAGTATAATAATTCTGCATACTTTTAATCATCAAATATATGTAGACGTTAGTTCTATATGAAACACTGCATTTTTGGAAAAATAAATGATTACTCCCTCAAAGTATACTTTGCTAGAAAAGTATACTTTGAAATATTGGTGAAATAGGCTACAGCGCTCTTATATATATACATAATGGGATGGACTGGACCGACTCACTATATATGATGGGATGGACTGGAGCGACTCACTATGTATAATGGGATGGACTGGACCGACTCACTATATATGATGGGATGGACTGGACCGACTCACTATATATGATGGGATGGACTGAACCGACTCACTATATATGATGGGATGGACTGGACCGACTCACTATGTATAATGGGATGGACTGGACCTGGACCGACTCGCTATGTATAATGGGATGGACTGGACCGACTCACTATGTATAATGGGATGGACTGGACCGACTCGCTATGTATAATGGGATGGACTGGACCGACTCACTATGTATAATGGGATGGACTGGACCTGGACCGACTCACTATGTATAATGGGATGGACTGGACATGGACCGACTCACTATGTATAATGGGATAGACTGGACCTGGACCGACTCACTATGTATAATGGGATGGACTGGACCGACTCACTATGTATAATGGGATGGACTGGACATGGACCGACTCACTATGTATAATGGGATGGACTGGACATGGACCGACTCACTATGTATAATGGGATGGACTGGACCGACTCACTATGTATAATGGGATGGATTGGACCGACTCACTATGTATAATGGGATGGACTGGACCGACTCACTATATATGATGGGATGGACTGGACGAGTACGAACGTAGTGAGTTGGTCCAGGACACCCATCATATATAGTGGGGTTTGTCCAGGACACCCATTATGTATACATGTGCTGTAATTAAACTGTTTTGCTTAATAATAACTATTATATTAAACATACAATACATTTGACAAAATATATCATTTTATCTCAGGTTTTCGTCGTATCCGTGCGATAAATTAGTGAGATAATGTCTTCTCGTTGAATATGGATTAGTTAACACACGCGTAGGGGGGGTTCGGGGGGGGCGGGTGGGGGGGGGGGGGGGGGGGGGGGAAGGGGGCAGAAATACGTCTCGCATACAGCTCGACCAATTCCGGCCCCTACATTTCTTCCATGCGCTGTTAACTAACCACATTCAATTTGAATACATTATTTAACATATACATATCCATCATATCAAGTTGGCAAGCAATATGTATAAGACATTGACACGCACCTATTGTTAACTAAATAGCATGGGCCCAGTTGCTGAAAGCTTCTGTTAGCTTAACAGACTGTTAAATCCTTAGCATAGCTAAGGATTTAACAGTCTGTTAAGCTAACAGAGGTTTTGAGCAACCGGGCACAGTAGTACTACTAAAACAAGGGCATCGTTATCACTAAGCTAATCCCCTCACTGGCAACTTTTACAATACAAACATTAACGCATTTGATTTACAACCATGGTGAACATAAGTTCTTAGTGACCTTTACCTAGGGCCATCGGACGTGGGTCGTATGCAAAGCAAAGCACCATCCGTAGATACACATTGTGGCCAAATATTATCAAAATCGGTGAAGCGGCTCACAAGTTATTGAATAAAGAAAAACAAATCCAAGTCGTTTGCCTTACAAACAAGGTGAACATAAGTCCTCAGTGTATTTGACCTTTTGCGGTCGGTCGTGGGTCGTATACAAATGAAAGCACCATCCCTAGACACTTGTGGCCAACTGTTATCAAACTCGTTGAAGCGGATCACAAGTTATTAAAAAATAAACGTAAGTACACACGTACGTACGTACATGGACTATGGACTATATCCCCTATTGCCTATCGGCGAGGGGATACAAAGAAGAAAACCTGCATAATAGCATGTTGCCCGCAACACAGCTACTTGAATTCATGCCAAATATACGATTACCCATCATCCTACAAGCACACACAATAACCCCATATGTAAGTTGCGACAACGTACTTATGTATAACTTTTCTTTATTCTCGTACCGTCCATAGTCCTTATTATAAAGTTTGACGTTTCGGCAACTACACAACGGCATGTGTTAGTCTTACCCATATTACCAACGGTCCTGAAAATCTACTGGTTGCGACAACGTACTTATGTATAACTTTTCTTTATTCTCGTACCGTCCATAGTCCTTATTATAAAGTTTGACGTTTCGGCAACTACACAACGGCATGTGTTAGTCTTACCCATATTACCAACGGTCCTGAAAATCTACTGGTAATGCCAACTCGCAATAAAGCAATTTGATTGTCTGAGTCTGAGCTGTACACAGCTCAGGCTCAGACAATCAAGCTGCTTGATTTCAAGCACAATATTCAAGTATTTTTAAATAAAGAAATTTAAAAATATTTACAAAATTAGTGGAGGCTGCCGTGTACCTAGTACTCGTTCCCGCCCCTTCATTTAATTGTAAACGCAATATATATAATAATATTTACGTGTTTAGATCCGTTCGTGAAAATATGTCCGCATTCAATGGCTCGTCTCTTCGTTGTGAAGCAAAAACTACAATATAATGTTTGACGCGAGTGGTATTTAAAGGAATTGCGCTTTGTACGTGCAGGTAGTTAATAATTCATTAAATGAGGGTTGAGCGTTATGCGAACAAAATAGTCCGGTGAAAATAGTACCACGTCTTAGGATATTTAAAAAATACAAAGAAGAAAACCTGCATAATAGCATGTTGCCCGCAACACAGCTACTTGAATTCATGCCAAATATACGATTACCCATCATCCTACAAGCACACACAATAACCCCATATGTAAGTTGCGACAACGTACTTATGTATAACTTTTCTTTATTCTCGTACCGTCCATAGTCCTTATTATAAAGTTTGACGTTTCGGCAACTACACAACGGCATGTGTTAGTCTTACCCATATTACCAACGGTCCTGAAAATCTACTGGTTGCGACAACGTACTTATGTATAACTTTTCTTTATTCTCGTACCGTCCATAGTCCTTATTATAAAGTTTGACGTTTCGGCAACTACACAACGGCATGTGTTAGTCTTACCCATATTACCAACGGTCCTGAAAATCTACTGGTAATGCCAACTCGCAATAAAGCAATTTGATTGTCTGAGTCTGAGCTGTACACAGCTCAGGCTCAGACAATCAAGCTGCTTGATTTCAAGCACAATATTCAAGTATTTTTAAATAAAGAAATTTAAAAATATATTAACAAAATTAGTGGAGGCTGCCGTGTACCTAGTACTCGTTCCCGCCCTTCATTTAATTGTAAACGCAATATATATAATAATATTTACGTGTTTAGATCCGTTCGTGAAAATATGTCCGCATTCAATGGCTCGTCTCTTCGTTGTGAAGCAAAAACTACAATATAATGTTTGACGCGAGTGGTATTTAAAGGAATTGCGCTTTGTACGTGCAGGTAGTTAATAATTCATTAAATGAGGGTTGAGCGTTATGCGAACAAAATAGTCCGGTGAAAATAGTACCACGTCTTAGGATATTTAAAAAATACTCGAAAGTATGGTCACATGTGTTAACAGTTGGTGAAAATGTCATATCAATGAGTGGTCATAGGGGGTTTAATGTGTTATTGTTAACACTGGATTCATTAAAGTTACTTCTGACCGACCGACCGACCGACCGACCGACCGACCGACCGACCGACCGACCGACCGACCGACCGACCGAACCACCGACCGACCGACCCACCCACCCACCGACCGACCGACCCACCGACCGACCGACCCCGACCGACCCGAACGAACGAACGAACGAACGACCCACCGACCAACCAACCCACCGACCAACCAACCGACCAACCCACCGACCGACCTACCAAGCAACCGACATACCGACCGACCGACCGACCGACCGACCGACCGACCACCGACCGACCCACCGACCGGCCGACCGACCCACCGACCGAAATAGTTACACATTTAATATACGCTTATTTACAACCTATAATGAACAGCTTGTGTCTAATAGATGGGACCCGAACTTTAATGTTGAAAACTGTTGACACTCATTCCTGGGAAGTTGCTGTTCAGTAACAAAGGTCGCACGGTGACACGGGGTGTCGGGTTTCCAATGAATTACCATCCCAATCACGGAGGGGAACGAATAATGTACATTTGAGCGTTTTTGGTTTCTTACTTAGTTATAGACGCACATGTTATAGCGGAATAGGTATGTATATAATATAAATGCGTAATGCAACAGGGAAATGTGGGGGTTCGCTCTGTGCATTATACAACGTCTTTCCCGAGAATATTCATATATTTATGCCCCCACCGAATGGTAGTAGTAATTCTTTATTCCTCCATAAGGAGAGTTACAATTATGTACAAGAATATAGTATAAAGAAAAACACAAGTTTGTACAAGTATACAATACAAGCAATTGCACAGAATTGTGAACATATATACATGGGAATGTGTAAGCATGAAATGAACATATTTCATAATCGGATCTGAGTTTCCTAATAATTGTCGTCACACACAGCAACTGTCGTCTGCTGTTGCTTTTGTATTTTTCCCTTCCTCTCACCAAAAACATGGTTTGACAGCACACCAGAATCATTTATATTGAAAATGATTATAAAGTGCTACCAATGCATGCTCCCCGTGAGAAAAATGGATAATAGAACATCAACAGCAGACGACAAAATTTAATTCAGCATGCTAAGGTTTAAGGTTTTGTGCATACATGTAACTATTGGCACGGGAGGTAATAATGCAATGGGGACGCCATATAGTGTAAAAACCTTAATGCCAGCTTATAGCATGATGTCCTCTCGTGATCGGTTAAGTCTGACATTGTAAATCCCGATACTAATTCCAGTAACTGGTTTCGGTAATCTAGTTTACAGAATGTTTCAAAACGATCACCTCCAAGTAGTGTGTGCAGGTTCCGCCACATATAATGTCGATATGTAGAATTGACGGTGCAAAACATAATCAGGTGTTCAGCAATGCTATCTGTGGTATAACTTACATTTTGGACAGCATGTGGGGTATTTTCTAGAGAATGTTTTTAACCAACTATCAATATCACAGTCCTACAAAATGCTAAGCTCTCGCGGAATAACTGGCTGAATCGCCAAATGCCAGACATGATCCAGTCGACTGTTTATTCGATAAAAGTCAACTAGGCTCTCGTCTCCCATTAAGCGAACAGTGTAGTCTGTATTTGCCTTTGACGTGATTGCATTTTTAACAATTGTTTTCCATGAGGTCATCACAGGAAATTCAGAGTGTTCAATGTACGAGCTCAGAAAGTGTGACAAATTGTATTTTCCTAAAATTCTGTAAATATCCGGTATAAATCCGAGTAATTTACTAGGCTCGTTCCTGTATTGTATTAATCGGTTCACAAATAATACATGTGCACTTTTTGAGCAGCCTAGGTTACACAATTGGCCGAGCAATAATAATTTCCGCTTTTCAATTTCGCATTCGATCGGTAATAATCCTATGCAGCCTAAGGCAACGTCCGTTCTCGTTGATTTTGCCATAGACTGCATATGTTTCACACATTGTCGATGTGCACGTTCCAACGACTGGATCTGTGATTCACTGAGTCCATTCCATAGCTCACAGCCGAATAACGCTTTAGGCAGTACGATTGTTTGATACAAATGTTTAACTGTAGCTGGGTGTAGTCCGTGTTTATGTACTCCGCAGTCCGCGAGACCGAAATATGTTTTTCTTATTTTCGTACATGCGTCCTGGGTATTGTCTTTTAAGTTTAAATTTTAGTCACATAGATGCCGAGGTGAACGTATTTATCCGTTTCTGCCACGTTGTCACGGCCTAGTTTCCAAACGCGATCATTGTTTTGCAACGCAGCATTACTCTCGTTGAACACGATGACACTGCACTTTCCTGCATTGTACAAATACCGAGTAGAAATAGAATTCTATAACACAAGTCCATTAGTTTATCCAGGCCGCTTTTAACAAGGGAGATAAGCACCATGTCGTCTGCTGATGTTGGACAACCATAACTTGTACCTTTTTGTTTATTTTCACACTGTATTCTGATTTTTCCAAAGTGTTCATAAGGTCGTTAAACGAACAGTTAAATAGAGTTTCGGGCTGATTATCTGCCCTTGTCGCGAAGCCTTGTAAGATAGGGAACCAGTCTGATGTTTCTCCCTGTGTTTTCACGCAGCTGTATACGCCGTCAAACATGTTTAGAAATAACTTAAATATGTGTCCGTCAATTCCAGTTTTGGCCAATTTTAGCAACAAAATAGTATGTGATACGCGATCAAATGCTTGTCGAACATCTAAAAAGCATGTGTAAAGTTTCGAGTTATGTTCCTTGGCAAACCGGATTGTTTCATGTAGAAGAAATGATGTCATTGTGCAGCTAACTTGTTTTTGAAATCCACCCTGCAGGGCATTTATGTGGAGTTTACTTTCCAGGTCCGTTACATTGATTATCACCTTTTCGTAGAACTGTTAGGATCGCGCTTGTTCTTGTTTCCACCTTTGTACAACGTTGTGATCACCCCTCGTTTAAGCTCCAGTGGGATATGAGAAAGCTCCGTCATATGTATGAACAGTTTTGTAATAACAGATATGATCAGCTGTCCTCCGTTTATAAGATTTTCATAATAAACCTGGTCAAAACCGCAAGATTTCCATTTTTTACAGGATTTCAGTAATTTCGTCACTAATTCAGTATCTATATTGTTTGTTATGTCACACACTGGTGTAGATGTATCACTGCGCGATATAATCCCCGACAACTCTCGCTCACACACATGCAGGTAATCGTTGTCGAAGTTGTCGTTCGTTGTTGGCGAATATAGGTCTGTAAAATAGTTCATCCAGCCTGTATTTATGGTTTCCGGTGTATTGTGTATTTTCCCATTAAAGTCCATTTCAAATGGGTGAATGTTTCTACGTTTGTTCCTGCGTTTGTTAATTAACTTCCAAAATGTGGTGTTGTCCATTTCCGCGGCATTGTCAATTTCCGTTTTCTAGGGAGATGATGTATTCCTGAACAATTTTCCGGTGGATACGCCTAAATGTACACTTAGCTGCTTTATATTCTTTGTAACTGTCGTTGTCTTTGTCTCGTGGCCGGTTATGCTGTATCCATGTTTGTCTAAACCGTGACATTTCTTTATGTAAAAATGATAGTTTTTCATTCCAGTACGGTTTAATATGGGGCTTGAATTTAACCTTCGGGATACACGTGTCCTTTGCGCGTTGAATAGACTGTACCGTCCGTTTATACAGACTGTCAATATCACTCGTCGATGTAATCTCCATAGGTATGCGTCGTTTAAGTTAGTATCAGATTCTAAAACAGCCACATAATGTTCTAGTGAGCACTGTTTTACATTTTTCCAATTTATGATACGCGGAGTTTCACTCAAACTTGGTATGTTCATATTATTCCACTCGAGCTCACATTTTATAGGACGGTGAGTTGATACATTACTAGCACTATCGTCTACTACTGAGCATGAAACAACATTCGGTAGAACATGGTTCTGTATCAGTATATGATCAATCAATGTTTGTCGGGTACTGTTGTAAGGTACACTACTGAACTCCGCCCCGGTACACATGGCTAATGTATTAACAGCAACCATCTGGTGTCTGTTCATTAGTTGTCGTAATACATGCCTCTATTGTCATATAGAAAATTTTGCTGGTGCCTGGAGGGGAGCTCAGTGTTGTAATCACCCATTACTACAATCGTACCCCTATTCATGTACATGCACACTATAGCTTCGAGTTCTTCCAAACAGTCAGTAAATGTTGCACTAGTATGGTTTTTGCACGGCATGTATACCTGAAAAATATACATGTAGCAGCCGGGACTTGTCAGAAGCTCAATTCCTAGTATATATTTTGAGTTAAATACAATGGGATGAACGTGACCATTCCACCGTGTGTGCCAAAAGATACACAATCCGTCCTTGCCAACACGTCTCTGGCTCGGTCGAATTAGGTCTGGGTCCGCCATTGAATGAGTCGTGTACTGATTGTTAATGCAGTTTAAAAACTGTAAATCATGTTCGTACAGCCAATGCTCTGACACACCACATATGTCTATATTGTGGTCAATCAGAAAATCACTTAAGTAGCTTGCACTGGACATAATCCCGGTCGCATTCCACGTGGCTATGTTTAAACTGCGAGTAGGTTGTACTGCCATGATTAGGTTTAAGGGGCGTCAACGTCTGCGCCGAGCGCTGTGTACGGGTTACCGTCATAATAGCCATTATAGCACCAGTCTTCGGCGCGGAACCGGGGTGCCCGTGGTTCAGTCGCCGCGTATTGGCCACTTTCTATGCTATTACCATCTCGTGTCTCATTACGTGGGCGATAAGTACAGTACGGAACCCATGGGCGACATATGACTCCGTTTGGCCAAAAGAATGGATCATCCGTCATGGATTTTGCGTTTTCGTCATCTTCGACATTTACCTGGATGACTACGGTACCATATCTCGGTTTTCTAGAGATTGATACTTTTGTCACTTTCGGCCCGTGCCTATTTATATAGTTCGCGAGTTTTGTTTCGGTAATTGTAGGACAGAAGCCGCCAACGTAAAAACGTCGAGGACGTCGTCGGACGTACTGATCGAAATTATAATCATCATTGTCATCACCATCAGTACAATGCATGTAGTTTATGGTATCCGCCGCGTCCACGTTGTAAAGGCCGTTTCACACTTACACCGAACCGAAACCGGAACGAAAACATATAAGTACGTTGGACCCTATGGAGGCTTTCACATCTACGCCGAAACCGAAACCGAACGCCGAAACGAAAACATGCACGAATTGGATTTTATATTTTTCGGTTTCGGCGGCCAAATATAGCATCTATGCCAGGTCTGTCCAGCATCACACAACATATAATTAAATTACACAACTGCATATAAACGACCACGTGCGTTGTATATAATTTAATTAGTAATCATGGAAGCCATGAAGGGATTGTCAAGCGAGACAATAGAGGCGATTATTTTAGAAGTGCAAGACTACAGATGTTTGTGGGACAAGGCTCAGGCCGACTATAAAGACCATGACTTGAAGGAAGTGACATGGAACAACATCGGGAAGTCTGTAGAATTATCAGGTCTGTGCTAAATTATACATACATGTGCATGTTATTGTACTATACGTGTTAGCTTTTCTAAAACGCTTGTCATGTGTATTATTATCATTATTGTTCTGTGATGGACAATCAATTGGTGACACTTTCTTCATCATGTGCGTGTGCTTATTCAGGAATCACATTGCTAGAGTCCGGTTTTCCATGTGTCCGTTTTCGTGTGCGTATGCGGCAAAGCCAAATTTTCTATATAAACAATGATTACCACCTATAATAATTACCAACAACACTGCACACATACGCAGACGTGCACATTGACGGTTCTCCATGTGCGCGTGTGCGTGAAAAATAGTTTGCTATATGAGCGATTATTACCTATGTTGTATGTGAATACAGGTAGTCATTGCTCATACAGCAGACTTTTTTTCACGCATGAGCACATGCGCACCTAGGAACTGTCTGTCCGCTAGTATATTGAATGACCATTTCAAGGCGGCATCACTATCATAAACCTGTATGTGGCTGTGCCTCGTCTTATACATTGCTATGTGGCTGTGAATGAAGCAAAATGGCTGTGACCTATGCAACCAATGTAATTCCAGATCAGCCTATTCATCCGCACGAATATACGCTCCCAGTTGTAATTTTAATTCTTATATTTTTTATATTTATATTTGTTATTTATAGGGTGGAATTGGCTCGATGGCCTTCCATCCCTGGGGTTGTAATTTTAAGGACAATTTATCTTTTATATCAGGTGAGCGTGTGAAAAAGGTATGGAGCAACCTGAGAGATACCCGTACGAGGTACATGAGGGAGGACGCGAAGATACTTTCCAGTGGCTCTGCCTCAAAACGCGGAAAGATGGAGTCTTGGAAGTGGGCGAAAATACTGGCTTTTCTGTCAACTGCAGAGATATCCGAAAAGGTGAGTGTTATATCCGCTAACAAATGGGTGTTGTTACAACGTGCTTTAGACGTTGCGCGAATGTTGTGGCGCCACTGCATTACACCGTTGTAAGGCCCTAAAATGGCAAGTTAATGTTCAGAGGACGTTCTCGTCATTACAAAATAGCTTTGAGACAACGTTTCTACAACGTTGACACAGTAATTTATTTTTCGCAACATAATAAAATTATGCCAGCGTAGCAGCAACATTGTGTCAGCATTGCCACAACGTTGTATTGACACGGTGTGTTTGCTGGGATGGCAATTACCACCATAATTTTTATTATATAACAATATGTCTAGTACAGTTTCGAATATGCAATACAAGTCAACACGGTTGTGTGATCCATGGAACCCGCTGAGCATGGCTACTAGAAAAAAAATGCAACAAATTAAATTTGACAAAGGAATACACCATAATTGTCCACATAATGTGGGCAATTATGGTGTATTCCGTTTTCAGTCTTAATGTGTTGCACTATTCTAGTTCTTTGTATCATAGGTACGTGTCTTTCACATGTGGAAGGGTCTTACATCGACCATCTTTAGCTCATCGGCTCATCGTTTTTAGAACGTTGTTCTACATGTGGGTGAACACCGCGGATGCACTGGTGAAAGACGCGTCTGAGAACTGAATACACCATAATTGCCCCCCTATAATGTGGAAAATTATGGTGTATTTCGTTTCCACGTAGGTCTTTCACCTGTGCGGGGTGTTGGATTGTGCTAATACAATATATTCTGTGTTTCAGTACAGTCAGCAACATTCCAGAGATGGAACCAGGAGGACAAGATGATGAGTCACAGTCAGATAATGATGCGTCCATTGAAGACGAAAGTGGAACTTCATCTCGACCACCTTCGAGAGCGTCTACACAGCAAGAAGTGGTCGGTCCGAAGTTAACTCCAGGTAGAAGGCAGAAGAAACGTATGCCTAATGATGAGCTGGAATCATTGTACATGTCATATTTAAAGAAAAAGCAAGAGAAGCAAGAACCAGAAGCTGATAAGGATGCTGAGGCTGATAAGCTTTGGCTGTTGAGTTTGCTTCCGAATTTTAAGGGAATGCCGCTGAACAAAAAGAATCGCATAAAGTATGCAATTCAAGGGTTGTTCCTTGAATCGGATGACCTGTCGCCTACACGAGGAGAGATGCCTCGGCAACAGCAACTTCGTATGCAAGTGCCATATCAACAACCGGCGTCACAGCAGCAGGGATATGTCTTCAACCAACAACCACCAATCAGTAATAATAGAGGCACAGGCAGCGATACTGATAGTGTTCAACAATCATATGATAATGATGGTGGTGTATACCAAACGTATACCAATCTCTAAGATAAAGTTGATGTTTATATGAGACGCTGTTGTAAGTGTTAATTACAGTTTCTGATGAAGACATCACTATGAATCTATTGACTGTCATATCACCGATTCATATATATGCTATCAAATAATGGAATATGTTCTATCACAAACGCAATGTTTGATATCACACATTCAGTTACTTGATATCACTAACTTGATTGAGGTTCCTATTTCAGTAGCATTTGTGCACCTGAATATACACATCATTATTCACTTATGTTTTCGTCTTTATACGAACGTCCATTTAACGTTCCCCTCGAATTATTGAATACTGCCATGGTACAGCTCCTTCCTCTGAACCGAAGTAATCTTTGTACCGATTCCTAACTTGGACAGAATGTGCCTTTGGTCTGTTACGGGTGTAGGCACTTGTGGTATGCTGTGAAGCCCAGCATTTTCCTTGATTCCCTTCGCAAACTGCTTGTGGCATTCCACTGTCATCCATCCCATGTTGTCCAATAGAATCCTTTTGGATAAAGTTATGTAACACTATTGTACCTTTAACTACTTTAGTGGCATTGTCAGGATGCAAACGTAGTCTCCTGTTGTATATCCTCCAGCGTTGAGTTAACAAACCAAAGGCATTTTCTGATATTCGTCGAGCGCGCGACAACCTGTAGTTAAAGATACATTTGTCCTCTGATAAGTTTTTTCCAGGGTATGGTCGTAGCATGTAATCTTTCAGCGGAAATCCTTCATCTCCAACAATCACATACGGTAACGGGCCGTGTTCCTCAGCATTTCGTAATGGCTCTGCAGGTGGTATGTTAAACTGTTGTTGCTCAAGGGCTATCCCCATGGGACATTTGTTTAAAATTCCACTGTCACTGCTGCTGCCAAAACTCCCTATATCTACGGCTGTGAATAGGTAGTCTGCGTCTACTATAGCTAACAACACTATAGAGAATGTCTTCTTATAATTGAAATATAAGGATCCGGAATTTGGAGGTGCTTCAATTGTCACATGTTTTCCGTCGATAGCACCGATGCAGTGAGGGAAGTTCCATCTCTTCAAATCTTCTTGCGCCTTCCAACCATGATTCTTCAGTTGGAACAGGGAGTAAAGTGTCACTGAGAGACTCCCATAATGCATCGCAAACTTCATAGACAGCATCACTTACTGTACTAATGCCACATCGAAAACTGTATGCGATGGTTGTAAATGCATCACCAGTACTTAAAAAGCGCAAACATATCGCAAGTTGTTCAGGTACACCAATAGGTTTTCTAAAACGTGTCGTCTGACGGTGGAGCCTAGGTGTTAATATTTCAACAAGTTCGTCAAATTTTTCGGGCTCATACGAAAGTATGTGTAAAATTTGTCTGGATGTGCTCTTAGTTCCTGAATTAGCTTATGGTATTCACCCAATTCTTCACGTCTAGTGTTGATTTCATGTACATTTTCATTTTCCTTCTTTGCCTAGTCTTCTTAAAATATGATAGCATCAGTAGCATTTCATCATCACTGTCATCTGTGGCTACATGTACATCCATATTGAATTGTTAACTTAAATATCACTGAATTGAATCACATACAGTATAGTTCTATGCAATGCATCTGTGATACACAAAGAATTTCACAACGTGTAAAGTAGTCATAGATTTCGTCCACGGAATCGGCTCAAATGTGAAAGGCCTCCCGAAAACGAAACGATGGAAATCGGTTTCGTTTCCGTTTACGGTTTCGTTTCGGTGTAAGTGTGAAACGGCCTTAAGAGCTCCGGGTTTTGCTCTGCTCGTTAAAATATTGAAGCCGCCTTTCTCTTGAGGCTGCCATTTTGCGGTTTATAACGCCGAAATTAATTTTCCGTCGTTTCTGTGATTTAATATTCCATTTCGTTTTCCTATTCGCGGTTGTGTTTTTCGCGTTTTGTTTATTCGCGTTATTATAGTCTTACCGGTATCCGTCCGTCCGTGCCGAAACCTTAACACTCGGGTAAATGTCTTATAATTTATGTTTCCTTACACGGATCTGCTTGATATTTCACAGACGCATTGCTCTAATGGTCCTCTTCTGGCCCTGCGATAAATCCACGATTGTCCCGCTAAGCCCAGCGTCAAGGTCGCATTCGCAACTCGGGTAAGTGTCTCATAAGGTATGTTTCCTTACTGTGATCTGCTTGATAGTTCACACACCCGTTGCTCTGATGGTCTGCTTTCGTGCTGTGACAAATCCACGCTTCGCTGGCCCTCTATGTTTGCAAATGTGGGGCCCGAGCTATGAAATGCAAATATAGATCAAGATAAACAGGGCTATGAAGTTTCCAGTCAATCGAAGGTAGGGTTGCAAAGATAATAAGTACCAATAATACGTGTCGTTTTTCAAACGGGCCTGTAAAAAGGGATTAGCGTGTATCAAAATGAATAGGGATATTATTGTTCTGAAATATATTGGAAATGGAAATAGTGGATGTGGCTTTTAAAACACAATGCGTTAGCAAATGTACACCAGCTATTGCACTTTGCATATACTGAAACGATTTAAAAACGCAACCCGGGGTATGCATATTATTGGACACTCCCTAATAATCTGGTAGCCATAATTGCACGTGCATGGGCTACTTTAATTTGCCTGTACCCTATTTCACCAACATTGCAAAGTATACTTTTCTAGCAAAGTATACTTTGATGGAGTAATCATTTATTTTTACCGAAATGCATTATATCATATAGAACTAACCACTGCATACATTTGATGATTAAAAGTATGCAGAATTATTATGCTTAATTTATTACATTATCACAGCCAAAATGACTGTGATAATGTAATAAATTTAGTATAATGAAAATTAATAAATTTATCCTTAAATTGAAAATTTCTCCCTCAAAGTATACTTTGCTAGAAAAGTATAATTTGCAATTTTGATGAAATCGGCTACAGATGAATAGTGGTTACAATGGTTTACAACATGTATGCAATTACCACGTGTGACCGTATGCAAATTAATACATGTAGATACAAAACTCGGGGACTGCAACAATAGTGGAGTAGTAAATGACAAAACAGAATGAAGAAATAAAACCATAAGGTCGCACAGCGCTATGCCTGAATCGAGGCAAAAACACACGTTTTTTTCTGCACGTAAGCCCAAAAACGCGCACCTGCACCCATTTTGATTCCCCTTCGTGATAATGTATGCCTACATATTAAAGTGACACATGGAATGTCAAGTCATACAATTTAGCTCCAAAACAAACTTCAGAGAATATTATTGAATGTTCACAAACGAAACTGAAAGGAAAGCGAAGTGAAAACGAAGGTGAAAACGAAGTCAAAACGAAGTAAGTGAAAACGATAGTTCTGTACAACTGTAGGCATATAATATAGGGTTAACTGTATTGTAATGTATGGTTAACTGTATAGTAATATAGGGTTAACTATATTGTAATACATGTATAGGGTTGACTGTATTGTAATTTTCAAATTTGCGGCGTATATCAGAACATGATAAGCCGGACAATATTTTTAATGGCGACGAGCTAGCAGAGCCATTAAACATGTTTTCTGACCTATTATTTTGTGATATACGCCGCAAATTTCAAAATTACAATGCGGTTAACCTATTTCTAATGCACTCCTTTACTACTGGGGTAGGAATACATATTGAAATAATTTGCGATCGTTCATCAACAATGATATACCTGTAATGTATGACCATGAGCCAATTAGATTGCGTGATATTTATAAAGTGCATTAGAAACTATTATCGTTTGCTTTGTACGTGAAAATGATATGTTCGCTTACGTATCAGAGCCCCCTTTTCACATAAACCTCGTACGACTAAAATCTTCGTAAGCGCAAATTCAGAATCGTCTGGAAATTTCAATTGATGCATTTACATTTATTGAGCATAGGCTGCATATGCAGCCTATGCTCCATAAATGTAAATCCAATAATTGTTTACAAGACAATTAGAAAACGATGATTAAACAACAGGCAATAGTTCGTTCTTGGAACCTGGCACAAATCCGGACTGTGCGAGTATTGTTTTAATCGTGTTAATCGGTGTAAATGTAAATCACAAATGTCCCATAACTAAAATTTGACCGTGGGCGGTCGGCGGTCGGACGTGGGTCGTATGCAAAAGAAAGCAGCATTCATAGACACACATATTGGCCAAATATGATCAGAATCGGAGAGGCGGGTCATAGGTTATTTAAAAATGTAAGGTTTTACTAACGGACTTACGTACGTACGTACACGGACTAAAGCTATATCCCCTCTTGCATATCGGCTAGGGGATACTTATGCAGTTGATAGTCGTTCATATATTGGCGTGAGACATTCAAAGTAGCGATTGCATGTGAAATTGCTCCTAAACTAGCACAAGTATGTTGTGTTTCTAGATTTACGAGTAGACAGTCTCCTCCAATTGTAGTTGGCAGAATCTGTCTCGAGACAATGATTCACACTCTCGCAATGTTGACTGCGCCGAATATATTGAACGGCACTCGTGCAATATGGACATTTCACACCACTCGATGAACATATATTGCAAAAATATGAATATTCTATTTATTATATACCGCTCCATGGAAATTAGCAGTTTTTTAGACTGTATACGGTAATGAATGTGTATTTGCAGCCGATTTGCGCTGTTTTCTTTCAGGTGCGCGTTATGAATTTGATAGCGGAATTAGTCGTATTTTCACCGGAAATTGTTTATTTCATCGATGAGAACATATGACTTTTATTTACATCGTATAACTATGTATTTCATGGGTAGGTATATAATATACCGTGACGTTGTTACTTTTTGGAATTTCGATTGATAAAGTATATACACATATTATGTCGCTGTGACTGGAAAAATGGCGCTTTGGAGCTTTGTAGATCCTGATCAAATAGCACACTCCCGTATCATAATTATATATATAGAGATAGGAAACGAAAAATAGAATTTCTTTATTTCTAATCAGAAGTATATGTAGTGACCACCATTTGAACCGTCTCGCCGAGACGGTTAAAATGAGTGGTCACAACAAATACTTTGGTTCAGAAATAAGGAAATTCTATTTTTCGTTTCCTAATCTCTATATATATAATTATGATATAATTATGAAAATAGATAGAGAATAGTAGGTTAGTGCTGTGAATGGGAAAACATATCTGGCATATCTGGCATGACTCAGGAAACGGGATGGGCGAGGCTCTACCGAGCACATCCCGTTTCCGTGCCGCGCCAGATATTTGTCCCATTCACGGCACTAACCTACTATTCTATTTATCCTGTTAACACATATAAGTGGCTTTAAAATGCAAAAGAAATAACCCCAGCCGCCGCACATATTCATACGCAGTGATTAGGTCGTATTGACAGGATATCACAAATGTTTCACGGCACCGTGTTTCACGGCACATACGCACTGTGTTGACGGGATAAATATATATATTGCTTACTAGAAGCATGACGGGTGTTTCATTGATGGAATGTCGAAAAGTGCAGATCTTGATCAGGCTGTGCTGATGCACAGGCTGATACAGATCTATATTCGTCGCAAACCACATTTCTCCAGTCACGTATACATATGACTTCTGGATCAAAGCTATGCACATTGGAGCATACCTTCGATTATATCGAATATAAGAAATACAGATTAACCCTTTGAACCCGAAAGCCCGCTTTATCGGTTTATGCAAACAGTGCCGATCCAGATGAGCCGGCTCGTAACGAGCCGTCGTACGAGCCGTCTCATCAGGATCTGCACTGTTTGAAAGTAATTTTCATATTTTTGAGAACAAAAACACCCCCTTTTCATAAATGGACGAATCTGAAAATCATTGTGTGACCATTGGATTGGTCGGAACACTGGCATATCACAGTCCATTCCAGTTCCTTCGGGTTGAATGGGTTAAATCTCTGTCTTACATGTAGACCATTTTCGATGATACCTATGGGCCGCGCTCTGTGATAACCAACCTTAATGACAACGTTATGAAAGGCAGAACAGATTAATTCTATATAGTATCCGGCTCATGTTGGGGGCGGAGTTATGGGCGTGTTTATTGCGTACGGGGCGGCGACCACTTTCACTGAACTACAACAACTACAATAATGGCGGCATGCATAGGCGCTGCCAATGCGCTGTATTTTTCCGCCGGAGAGTCTGCAATTCGACAAGCGAATGCGTTCATATGTGACTGCAGACGTTGTCCAGATTCATAAAAGTGAAAACTCGGAATTTGGAAAAACCTGGTAAGTGGTAACCTGCTGCATAAGCAGGTGTACAGTCGGGTCTGACCACGTGGTAAATTTTTCAACAAAATGATTGATTGGCATTGTCATCTCTGTACATGCACATACATATTTCTTATGTATATGCATATATGTATTAACACATGCATATAACAATGCTTATATTCGGTATAACTTGCAAACCTTTATGTGATGGTGGATGCGTACTCCCTGCTAGCTGTAGTGTCATGGGTTTTCGTGTTTGATGGAATTTTCAATTCTAAATACAATATGGCAACTGACTCTTATTGGGTATCGTACAGGAAAATGAAATGTAATGTTGCAAATCCCTTAGATTTTATCTGTAGAAGCAATGGTCCTGATTCTTCGGAAAACTTAATTTCTTCTGAAGTTCTGGTGATGTAGAAAATGCAGGCATTAGAATAGTTCTGTGTGACAAAATCTCAGCAACTTTGTGTTTGTTGTTGTTGCTGGTGTGCAAATAAAGAGAATAACAGATTGCAAAAATAGATTTGCAGCCAAAATCATCAGTATCTGGACTTTATGGCCAAAGAAGCGGCTGTTTGCAGAATTAAGCAACACCAAAGCTAAAATAATATATGTAGCTGCACATATTCCGCTTTATAGGCAACAGGTTGTCCTATTCACTACACCACAGTGCATAGTAAAAATGTGGACAGTGCGTAATAGCATTTACAATTCGCGCAATAAAATATAGGAAAAACCTGCAGGGGATTGACATTCATACTTCGCTATATTGTTATTGATAGACTATACTCCAATATGACACGAAAATATAATCACAAACTCTCCTAATAAAGTGTTGATTAGCAAAATTCTAAGGTCACTCTCACATGAAGCAGAAAGTAAACGGAGCATCTTCAATACGGCGGGAGATGGATCACACATGACTAGGTTAATGCTATAAGATATCTGGTTCGGCGAGGTGTAGGCGTTACCGTAGGAAAACGTCATACAAAGCGTGATCGTTTCACTGCGCCTCTCGCCGTTGTGGTATGTCTGAAAATCAGCCGCTGACTTTTCGGCTGACTTTGCTGAAAAGACAGCGAGGACAGGTAGGCACGAGACCGATGTCTCATCGGGGAGTCGTAGCTGTAATATGCAATGAAGTAAGGAGTATGGTAGGCTAATGAATAAAATGAAAACATAAAAAAACAATAGTCCATAGATGATAGAACCCAGTAAAACAAATATATAAACACATCGGACTACACAAAAAGTGGAGTATGTTCTCAAAATGAAAACATATATAGATATATTGGTCTGCTGATTTATGCTGAATACTGGTTAATGTAGGTCCCGGTACAGTCCACACGTCTGTATAGATGCTAGTGGGCTATAGCTGATGATTCTTTCTGGACATCTGGTTCATGTAGGTCCTGGTACAGTCCACATGTCTGTGTGTATAGATCCTAGTGGGCTATTACTGGTGATTCTTACTGGATATCTGGTTCATGTAGGTCCCGGTACAGTACACATGTCTGTGTGTATAGATGATAGTGGGCTATAACTGGTGATTCTTACTGGACATCTGGTTCGTGTAGGTACCGGTACAGTCCACATGTCTGTGTGTATAGATGTTAGTGGGCTATAACTGGTGGTTCTTACTGGATATATGGTTTATGTAGGTCCCGGTACAGTCCACATGTCTATGTGTATATATGCTAGTGGGCTATAGCTGATGATTCTTACTGGATATCGCGTTCATGTAGGTCCCGGTACATTCCACATGTCTGTGTGTATAGATCATAGTGGGTTATAACTGGTGGTTCTTACTGGATATCTGGTTCATGTAGGTCCCGGTACAGACCACATGGCTATGTGTATAGATCCTAGTGGGCTATAGCTGATGATTCTTACTTGACATCTGGTTCATGTAGGTCCTGGTACAGTCCACTTGTCTGTGTATAGATCCTAGTGTGCTTAGCTGGTGGTTCTTACTGGACATCTGGTTCATGTAGGTCCTGGTACAGTCCACATGTCTGTGTGTATAGATCCTAGTGGGCTATAGCTGGTGATTCTTACTGGACATTGGTTTATGTAGGTCCTGATACAGTCCACATGTCTGTGTGTATAGATGCTAGTGGGCTATAACTGGTGATTCTTACTGGACATCTGGTTCATGTAGGTACCGGTACAGTCCACATGTCTGTGTGTATAGATGCTAGTGGGCTATAACTGGTCGTTCTTACTGGATATCTGGTTCATGTAGGTCCCGATACAGACCACATGTCTATGTGTATAGATGCTAGTGGGCTATAGCTGATGATTCTTACTGGATATCTCGTTCATGTAGGTCCTTGTACATTCCACATGTCTGTGTGTATAGATCCTAGTGGGCTATAACTGGTGATTCTTACTGGACATCTGGTTCATGTAGGTCCCGGTACAGTCCACATGTCTGTGTGTATAGATGCGAGTGGGCTATAACTGGTGGTTCTTACTGGATATCTGGTTCATGTAGGTCCCAGTACAGACCACATGTCTATGTGTATAGATGCTAGTGGGCTATAACTGGTGGTTCTTACTGGACATCTGGTTCATGTTGCTAGTGGGCTATATGTAACAGGAAGAGAAAATATGCCAGGACTCGAACCCGGCACCTCCCGCTTACAAGGCGGTCGCTCTACCGACTGTGCTAACCGGGCACAGATACATACTCTCTCTCCTGAGTTACTAGATCCGTACCGTGACATACTCCCCCGCCAAATTGCAATTCGTCTTCGAATTACATATTTATTGGGTACAGTGATTATCTGTGGGACAATCTCGGAGTATATGTCCGTCATGACCCCACGTTGGGCGCCAAATGTAACAGAAAGAGAAAATATGCACCCGACCCAGGACTCAAGTATGTCACGGTACGGATCTAGTAACTCAGGAGAGAGAATATGTATCTGAGAATATGTATATGTAGTGGGCTATAGCTGAGGATTCTTTCTTTGGACATCTGAGAATATGTATATGTAGTGGGCTATAGCTGAGGATTCTTTCTGGACATCTGGTTCATGTAGGTCATCATACAGTCCACATGTCTGTGTGTGTATATATCCTAGTGGGCTATAGCTGGTGGTTCTTACTGGACATCTGGTTCATGTAGGTCATCATACAGTCCACATGTCTGTGTGTGTATATATCCTAGTGGGCTATAACTGGTGGTTCTTACTGGACATCTGGTTCATGTAGGTACTGGTACAGTCCACATGTCTGTGTGTATAGATCCTAGTGGGCTATAACTGGTGGTTCTTACTGGACATCTGGTTCATGTAGGTCCTGGTACAGTCCACATGTCTGTGTGTATAGATCCTAGTGGGCTATAACTGGTGGTTCTTACTGGACATCTGGTTCATGTAGGTCCTGGTACAGTCCACATGTCTGTGTGTATAGATCCTAGTGGTTTATAACTGGTGGTTCTTACTGGACATCTGGTTCATGTAGGTCCCGGTACAGACCACATGGCTATGTGTATAGATCCTAGTGGGCTATAGCTGATGATTCTTACTTGACATCTGGTTCATGTAGGTCCTGGTACAGTCCACTTGTCTGTGTATAGATCCTAGTGGGCTATAGCTGGTGGTTCTTACTGGACATCTGGTTCATGTAGGTCCTGGTACAGTGCACATGTCTGTGTGTATAGATGCTAGTGGGCTATAACTGGTGGTTCTTACTGGACATCTGGTTCATGTAGGTCCTGGTACAGTCCACATGTCTGTGTGTATATATCCTAGTGGCCTATAACTGGTGGTTCTTACTGGATATCTGGTTCATGTAGGTCCCGGTACATACCACATGTCTATGTGTATAGATGCTAGTGGGCTATAACTGAGGATTCTTTCTGGACATCTGGTTCATGTAGGTCCACATGTCTGTGTATACAGATCCCAGGTGGCCATTACTGGTGATACCATCTGGATATCTGGTTCACGTAGGTCCCTGTACAGCCCTCTGTCTGTATGCAGATCACAGTTGGCCATTACTGGTGATACCATCTGGATATCTGATTCACTTAGGTCCCTGTATAGCCCTCTGTCTGTATACAGATCACAGGTGGCCATTACTGGTGATACCATCTGGATATCTGGTTCACGTAGGTTCCTGTACAGCCCTCTGTCTGTGTATAAATATCCCAGGTGGCCATTACTGTTGATACCATCTGGATATCTTGTTTACGTAGGTCCCTGTACAGCCCCCAGTAAGGCAGTATGTGTATACATATCCCATGTGGCCATTACTGCTGATACCATCTGGATATCTGGTTCACGTAGGTCCCTGTACAGCCCTCTGTCTGTATACAGATCACAGTTGGCCATTACTGATGATACCATCTGGATATCTGGTTCACGTACGTCCCTGTATAGCCCTCTGTATGTATACAGATCACAGGTGGCCATTACTGTGGATACCATCTGGATATCTGGTTCACGTAGGTCCCTGTATAGCCCTCTGTCTGTATACAGATCACAGGTGGCCATTACTGTTGATACCATCTGGATATCTGGTTCACGTAGGTCCCTGTACAGCCCTCTGTCTGCATACAGATCACAGTTGGCCATTACTGGTGATACCATCTGGATATCTGGTTCACGTAGGTTCCTGTATAGCCCTCTGTCTGTATACAGATCACAGGTGGCCATTACTGGTGATACCATCTGGATATCTGGTTCACGTAGGTCCCTGTATAGCCCTCTGTCTGTATACAGATCACAGTTGGCCATTACTGGTGATACCATCTGGATATCTGGTTCACGTAGGTCCCTGTACAGCCCTCTGTCTGTGTATAAATATCACAGGTGGCAGATCATCATGCGCATACGTGCAGTCTCATCAGGGCTTATATTGTTCGCCAAATATTATGCACCACCCTCCCCCAAACCTCATTATAGTCACCACCAACAGGGGAGGGCAATATATTCGCCCAATATTATCCCGCCCCCATCTCATCATAGTCACGAGCAACAGAGGAGGGCAATATATTCGCCCAATATTATCCCCCTCCCACCCCATCCCACAGTGACAGGGAGGGGCAAGATATTCGCCGCATATTATGTATGCCCCCCACCTCCTCAGTCATCACCAACAGAGGAGGGAAAATATCCCCATTGACCCCCCCCCCTCTCATCCCAATATCGCCACATTTACCGTGCAACACGTCCTACTGGACTGTATCGATTTTGCCGATACTCGAGGCAAACACTGCAGTGTTACTTCACTTGAGGAGCTATTCCAGGTGGAGAACATTGAAGGTTTGCTTCGCTTTCTCCATGAAACTAACTTGTATCGGAAGATTTAATTTTATCATTGCATACATGTCTCATATTTCTATAATTTTATATTTCTATACACGTTTTATATTTCTATATATATATTGTTCATCATATTAATATTTTTACCCTAATCACATATTGCATACTATTTTACTATTATTTTTATTCTTCATCTACATTGCTTGGCCCTAAATGATACTTTTTTTGTGTTGATGGGCCGTTAAGTACCATTCCATTCCATTCCCAATATCGCCGAATATTATGCCCCGGCCCCATCTCATCAGTCATCCATTTTTTCCCAGTATAACAGAAATGCCTCACCTACCGCTTTGATAGTAAGCGAGGTAGAATTCTAAACTGAAATGAGGGAAACAATCCATGACAAAAAGGTCGAATTAAGTTACATACTAATTAGGCAGGCTCCACATACATGTACTATGGTTTAAATGTTTTACGAGTTAAAATGAAATGGGGAGATAATCCATGACCCACGGTATTCAATGGAAATATGGATGATGATAAAGAAGTAAATGAAGTTTAAAATAACTCATATGGTTGCAGAGACAATAAAACGGAAATCTCACGGACGGATAGAATGACGAAAACTACATGTATATTATGTCCTGGTGGGATCTCAGGTATGGGTGGGGTTAGGTTCTCCGGTTGTGAATTCTTGGGTTTGCAATGGGGGTCTCGGGTTTGAGCAGTTACATGTATGTCTGGGGGGGGGGGGGGGGGGGGGGGGTGGGGGGGGGGGGGGGGGGGGGGGGGGGGGGGGTTCACTCAGAGAGTAGGGTGTGTGTGTGCGGTTATGAGAGTCTCTGGTTGACAAGTTAAAGGAGGTTTAGTTGCAGAACGTAACTCAGCAAAATCTCACGTAAACGTTGACAGGTTAAAGGAGGTTTAGTTGCAGAACGTAACTCAGCAAAATCTCACGTAAACGTCTGTCTGTATCCGAGTAAAATTACCAGGTCAGTGGCAACCAAAATCATTATGTAAAATATATATCGGGGACCAGTTGCTGAAACGGCAATATTTAATATCTAGACAATGATACAAATTCTTTCAGAATTACTAGTTTGTGTTACTTTTATCCAGGGAAGTCTATATACGCTCACATGCGATTTTGCTTGATTACGTCGCGCCATGACTACAATAGGTGGTGCTGGTGTCTTACAAGGGACCTCACCGCTGACGCCCTTCTAAATGAGTTCCTAGTTGCGGAACGTACATGTAAAATCTCCCGAAAACGTCCAGGAACGGATGTTTAATATTTTCTGAGTTATGGCCCACAACTAAATGAGTGCCTAGACCAATCAGATTCCATGAAACATTTAATTCTGAGGGGCGTCCATGGAGAAGTCTCTTGTAAGACACTATCACCCAGGGGGCCTTGGGGTTGTCTGGTTATGAAAATGGGGTCTCGGATCGGATTCGCTACTAGGCCAGGGAAGTCTATGGTTTACGGGACATTTTTCTGCCTTACATCCCGCAACTATGGGGTAACACGATTGGGTGCTGTTGTCTTACAAAGGTCCTCACAGTTGGCGCCTAGACCAATCAGAATCAATTCCGGAAGTCGGCGTGACGTCACACTAACATCACATGACCAATTCAGCCATTTTTGTTTAGGGGGGAAAAGGTGGAAAAGCCCTAATCCCGCTCTGTAAATGGTCATCATAAATATTACTTTTAGAATTAGTCCAGAGACAAATGAACTATAAAAGAGAATTTTAAATAAATAAACAAATTTCAGGACTGTGAACTTAAACTTTAGTTGTTAATAACGCCAGAAAATAGTTCAATTAATTAAGGAATTTTAGCTGTATTTTCCCCCTGCGCATGAGTGCGCTCTTCAATAAAGAATACATGCTTAAAGGTGAGCCGCGTCCATGGTGTATTCCATGCCACAGCGCATTTACCGTGCAACACATCCTACTGGACTGTATCGATTTTGCCGATATTCGACGCAAACACTTCAATGTTACTTCACTTACGGAGCTATTCCAGGTGGAGAACATTGAAGGTTTGCTTCGCTTTCTCCATGAAACCAACTTGTATCGGAAAATTTTATTTTATCATTGTATACATGTCTCTCATTTCAATACATTTATAATTCTATACTCGTTTTTCATTTATATTGTTCATCATATTAATATTTTTACCCTAATCACATCTAGCATACTATTTTACTATTATTTTTATTCTGCATCTACATTGCTTGGCCCTAAATGATACTCTTTTGTGTTGATGGGCCGTTAAGCACCATTCCATTCCATTCAATAAAGAATACACATGGTATATGAATACAGGTCAAGTTGGCCCACATGCGTGGTCAAGTCGGACCAGGGTCAAGTCAGCCCACCATCTCAGGCCAGATGTACATGTACGGTTTTAATTTTCTTAAATTTATAGTGTTCTTTTTTTATAATTTAAAAATAAATAAAAAATAGCGAATGTTTTTAAATATATCATGTTAGATTATATATACCAGTAAGATTTACATTTCTTCTCAAAAACATAACATTGAATCACCATTTATAATATATTTGTATATATATATATATATACATTGTATATATATTTCATCACATTCTTTACAATCTTCTTGTCAAAATCATAACAAAAATTTAAATTTGAATCACCATTTATAATAAATTTATATATATATATATATATGGGCAAGAATTCGCTATTCTGGAGAATGCATATTTTGCTTGTCAATTCCATTTAAACACTACATAAAAAGAGAACAGTTGAGATGGAACACATTTATGACTTCAGTTACATGAATATATACACATAATAGACTATCTAGCAGTACCACGAAATAGGTTATTGATGTTGATTGAACAAGCTGTACAGTTCTTCAATATGTATGTATCTCACATTTTCAGGTGAAAAAGGGGGATTTTTTTAACATGTCCTAAGACTCGTAACATGTCCTAGTATGTGCAAGTATTTCATATTGATCTTGCCATTTTCATTGCGTCGAAAGAGATCGTACGTTTCTGTGAACAGTCTAACTATATTTTAGTACAAAAATAATTTGTCCATCGGAAGTATAAATAATAACTATTGAACAAAATACAACCAAAATTAGTGTACGTACATGTATGTAACATTTTCTTTTCAAACATTTTCTTGTCAAACCCTGTTACATACGTATAACCAGTCCAGTAGCTTAAAATATGGAACCTGATTAATTTCTTTACTGACATATTGAACCCTCTGGCGGTGAGTCTTAAGATGCAAGTAATATTTTTGTTTTATCTTAACAGATGATTGATTTATTATTGTTGTTTAACGGCCTATCAACTGCCATGGTCATTTAAGGCCGGGCCAACGGGATGGATTATCCCGTATTCAACCTGTCCACAATGAGGGAAATTCCCAAAATAAGAACTCAATATTTGCAGAACTATATATTCAGTCCTGATCTGGTGCCAGGTCCATACCGCACCACAGTCACTTTGCTCCACCCCAAAAGTAATATGATCTGTACAGATCTTATTCCTTTTTATTGGGGCATAACAGGATTTAGCTCTCAAATACCAGGGAGCCAAAACGACATAAGAGGGCCAAACCATGTAGGTCGGTATTCCGATGAGGATGAACGCCGATCGTTAAATTACCCTTCGTGTGTTCCGAACCACCACCCAATATCTTAAAAGACACAAAAATGGTAAAAGTGTATTTAATACTTATAATATTTCTTGTCAACAAACTGGTATACATACGCAGAAGTTGCTTCATGTAAACATAGAAAACAACAATCAACAGCCAGGTTTATTTTTCTAAATTTGTCATATTCTGACTTTTGGCACCAAAACATAGAGGATATGACCAGTTAGAAAATGTTGATAGTAGGTATAATTTTTCATGTCAAAATGTTACATTCTGCTGTAAATCATATCAAACTGTTTTAAGACTGTTCATAGCAATATATAAGCAAAATAAATGCAGTTAACATGAAACTATTCCTATTAGATTTTTATAAAAAGTTTATAAAATAAATCCTGTCCCTGTAGGTTTCATCTAGTGCTATTTGCTGTATAAATAAAGGAAGGTATATAATATGTATGTAACATTCACGAAAACATGTTACAGTACCTTAACAATGTTGCAATGGAGTATACAGAGTATATTTTAAATGATAAAATTGTAGATTTAAACAAAACAAGAGTGCCGTAAGTCACAAAATACTCCCGTCGGAGATGGGCGAGACAGCGAAGATGCAGTATTGTGACATCTGTACCCCAGATCGACTGACTGAATGGTTTTGGAGGAGTTGTGTACACAAACTCGGTACCGTATATAGAATTGAATACAAACAATGTTGAGAAAAATGGTCAAGTTAAAAAGCCTATAATTTTGTTAAAAATTATTTTTTCGGCATAAAAACACCAAGGTACACATCTTCAATATGTGTAGAACACGTGTGTATAGTTTCAGATCGATTGACAGAATGGTTTCAGAGTAGTTGTGTACGCAAACTATGCACGTTTTCTGTACAATGCCCGCCCCGCGGTAAAACATATTTTTTTAAAACGGTCGTATAAAAAATGATAATGGCAACTATAATCTGCTCATGTAAACTTATTACTAACATAAATAAATAAACCTGAAAAATGTGCATGTAACATTTACAAGACTAACATATTGCAATCTATTTATGTAGTACATTCATCAAAACATTTTCTGTGTAAACTGTTAACAATCATCTTATCTTTATACAGTTTATTGTCTTGCAGGCAGAAATTTCAGTTGCCACATAGTAATAAGCATCCAGTCTCTAAAAAAGTATTGCTTGGCATATTTGTCAATGTTACATACGCGACATCGATCAAATGTCACAATATACTGTACTTCTCAAGGTAATGCATGATTTAAACTAATGCCTCTACAACAAATAAGGCCCAAATAAGTTTGCTACAACCCATACACATATAATATAATCTCATTGCTAACAGAACAAGAGCCGAATCGTTAATCATTTTACATGCTCAACACTGGATTGAGCAGTTCACTTCCTAGTCACTCAATGTCGCCATTATCTAACGTTGACGCGAGGAGAAGAATTCATATAAGCTCATACAGCTTGTTTTCTAATCCTATTTCACATTAATTTACTAATATACGTATTTACATGTATGTATTCAATATGAAATAATACTGTTTAAACTAAACTAAGCTAATCCCCTCGTGGCAGTAAATACGAAGTACAATATCGTGACCTTGGGCGTAGGAACCCGGGTACACATGTGACACTCAAATACGTTCAGATATAAAAGACACTCAATTATGTTCAGGTAAACGCTGTTACCAAATATAATTGAAATCCTTCAAGTCGTTCCAAAGAAACGAGTTAAACACCTTGTAGCATTGATAATGAGTTAAACACATTTGCTAAACGTAAATGTTAAGTACAATTGTGTGACCTTGACTATCGGCGTAGGAACCCGGGTACATACGTGACACTCAATTATGTTCAGGTAAACACTGTTGCCAAATATTATTGAAATCCTAAATGATACTCTTTTGTGTTGATGGGCCGTTAAGCACCATTCCATTCCATTCCATTCCATTCAAGTCGTTCCAAAGAAACGAGTTAAACACATTTGCGTTTGCTAAACGCAAATGCTAAGTACAATTTCGTGACCTTGACCTTGTGCGTAGGAACCCGGGTACATACGTGACACTCAAGTATGTACAGTTAAACAGTGTTGCCAAATGTTATTGAAATCCATAAAGACGTTCCAAAGGAACGAAATAAATAAATTTGCTAAACGCAAGTGTTACGCACGGACATGGACTAACGCTATATCCCCTTTTCGCTATGCGAGGGGATAATTACTATGGGTACGAAATGGTAGGGTATGGGTACAAAATGAACAAACCGTGTACGAAATGGACTGAGTACAAAATGGACTGGTTAGTGGATACGAGATGACCAAGTACCGTCATTGGGAGGTCCCATGTAAAAACTAACACCCACGATAGTAGGGTACCCAAGTGATAATTGGTATTCAATTAAAAAATAATTATGTAGTACAAATATCCAATGGAAACATTCTTATCTAAAGCCCTGCTTAGATCTAAGTGTTGTTGTTTAGACAAGCCCCACGAAAACTGCTACACACGGGTATTGGTTGGTTTGCTACCAGTTTAACAAGAAATTATCAGTTTATGTACCGAAATACTGAACACGATAGCATTATATACATAATATGATTACAAAAACATGGTTACATTCATCAAATACTTACAATGAAACCTCAATAGTGTGTATCCATGTGATAATCGGTTCTCAAAACAGCTCTGCCAAAACTTCGAAGAGCGCTGAACGAACAACAATGGCGACTGGATTAAAACGCGACACGAAGCGCGAAAGTACTAAATCCCCAGATTGGAAATGTAACTATATTCGAAATTATGGATATGTTTTGTGTTCAATACATGTTAATCTAATTAAATCAGGAAATATTGTCGACGACTTAAAATTCTCATATCATTGTCCCCGATTGTGATTGTTCCGTCTGCGCATGCGCAGAAGTACACTGGCTGAACAATCTCATGTGCTCAAAATTCTCACGTTATACCGGCGACAGCAACTGTTTGATTGCTGTGCGATGTTTTGGGTGCAAGTTCAACGAGATTCGGGTGGTAGACCATGGCTTTTCGATCAATGGAATTTACAACATGGTCCACACCAAATATACGCCATTTAAGGCCACTTGCTCTGTAAGTATTGGCGATTTACATCGTTAGAATTGTGTGTCATGTGTTTTCGCGGCATGAAATTGTTGAAGGGAAAATAAGTTATTTCCTAATATGACATGAATTAAAAAAAAATAGCTGTTACAGTTGTGTAATTGTTGTTTACTTTAGTGTGTCTAACAATTGATTCTAGATACACTATGACTTTTGACTATTTTTCCTGTCAAATAATAATGCTTGCATATTGGACTATTCCAGTAAACATACTCCCCTGTGGAAGAGATATTCATGTGACACAGTCCATCCCCTACATTTCAAATTTTCCCGGGGGGGGGGGGGCATGTCCCCGGACCCCCCTAGCAACCATCACTGTACCCATGCCATAGTTTTTTCTATGGTTGTATGGTTATCTTATTGTTTTCCTTTTTGTCGCGCCTGCTTGCGGAAAGCGCAATATAGTCGGCATTTTGGCGTACGTCCGTCCGTACGTACATCCGTATGTCCGGTTAAAGTTTTTTGGTTAAAGTTTTTCCGTCTACTATATCTCTTTTTTTTTAGTGTCCATGCCTCGCCCCAAGGCGCGACATGCAGGCCGCGGCCATCTAGTCTCAATTGCCCCCTTGGGGTTTATACCTTTCTATTTTTCACACTAGTCAATTTATTAGCTGGCTCAGCTGGATCTACATTGTTTGCCAATACCACTATATAGGCCTGTGGGGTTTAAAGGGTTAAACTTGGCTATTTTTCATCCGATCTTCATGTCAGATACTTCACAGTTTAATACATTTATATTGGCATAATGCGGTTTGTTTGAAATCAACTATTGCATCAAACTTTACACATGTTTACACATATATTGAACATTGGCAGGCTCTTCATTTCCTAACAAAAATCAAGAAATGTCAAGCCTGACATTGAACATACATGTAGCCTTTTTCTGATACACAACCTGTCGTCAATGTTACACAACATATTTTTCAGACTGATATGGAAGCACCAGTCCATGCAGTTATGATATTGACAACAACATGCTGTTTGGCCAACTGGTGGGATTCAGCCATCCAGTTTCACCATGCATGTACTGCAGATGATGACGTTGTCAATAGTGGACAGGATTCGGACACCACGAAAGCGGCAAACGCCTTCGACCTGCTAATGTCGGGTGAAAAGGTGTTCCCAAAGAAGACTGGGTGCATTCCGTACGTCTAACGCACAAAGCTTATATGCCGAAGCAAATGAGCCTTCTCTCCACGACAGACGCACCAAATTATCTTTGCAATACGCCACTAAACTACATTCCAATCCATCTAATCCAGCGTATAACACTGTCTTTCATCGAACTACAGATGCTGTATTCGATAAGAAACCAAGCTTCAAGCCACCATTCGGCAAGAGAATGGATCCTTTGATACACGATGCTGGCTTGGATCTGGATCACATTGCCAAATACGCTGTTCCAGATACTCCACCATGGCAGTTGGAGCAGCCCAAGGTGATCTTCGATCTTAGTCAACACACGAAAGCAACAACTGATACATCCATTTTTAAATCACTTTTTCTTGAGGTTAAAGACAGATACAATACATACACTCCGCTTTTTACTGATGGCTCAAAGATCGGGGACCGGGTAGCATCTGCTGCCGCTGTCCCCGAGGGAGATCTTCAATCCAGACTCCCAGACAAATCTTCGATATTTTCTGCGGAATTGAGGGCGATTTTACTTGCTCTTGATTTCGCGAAAATATCTTGGAGAAAGCAATTCATCTTATTTTCCGATTCATTATCTTCGCTACAAGCTTTGTACAACATGAAGCTTGAACATCCACTTATCCGCCAAATCATGGAGCTACACCATATTTTACTTTCGTCTGGCAAGGACATTATTTTTTGTTGGCTACCCAGTCATACTGGTATCAAGGACAATGACAGGGCAGATAGTGCTGCCAAGGCCGCCCTGGATCTACCAACTTCTCATTTTCCTGTTTGCTATCATGATTTTAAATCATCCATCAACTCATTCATCTCCGATACAATGCAGATCCAGTGGGATCTGCTCACAGATAATAAACTTCATGCTGTGAAATCGACTCTGGGCGAATGGACTCCTGGCTACAGACATGTACGCCGGGATGAAGTTGTCCTTAGTCGATTGCGCATTGGACATACACGGCTAACACATTCGTATATGCTCAAAGGTGAGCCGCGTCCATGGTGTATTCCATGCCACAGCGCATTTACCGTGCAACACATCCTACTGGACTGTATCGATTTTGCCGATATTCGAGGCAAACACTTCAATGTTACTTCACTTGCGGAGCTATTCCAGGTTGAGAACATTGAAGGTTTGCTTCACTTTCTACATGAAACTAACTTGTATCGGAAAATTTAATTTTATCATTGTATACATGTCTCTCATTTCTCTAATTTTATAATTCTATACACGTTTTATATTTCTATATATATATTGTTCATCATATTAATATTTTTACCCTAATCACATATTACATACTATTTTACTATTATTTTTATTCTTCATCTACATTGCTTGGCCCTAAATGATACTCTTTTGTGTTGATGGGCCGTTAAGCACCATTCCATTCCATTCATTTGCATTGCTTGGCCCTAAATGATGCTCTTTTGTGTTGATGGGCCGTTAAGCACCATTCCATTCCATTCCATTCCATTCCATTCCATTCACATTGCTATAATTTTATAATTCTATACACGTTGTTCATTTATATTGTTTATCATATTAATATTTTTACCTTATCATCTGATTGATATCCACATGTAACATACTATTTTACTATTATTTTTATTCTTCATCTACATTGATTGGCCCTAAATGATACTATTTTGTGTTGATGGGCCGTTAAGCACCATTCCATTCCATTCCGATACAATGCAAATCCAGTGGGATCTGCTCACAGATAATAAACTTCATGCTGTTAAACCGACTCTGGGCGAATGGACTCCTGGCTACAGACATGTACGCCGGGATGAAGTTATCCTTAGTCGATTGCGCATTGGACATACACGACTAACGCATTCGTATATGCTCAAAGGTGAGCCGCGTCCATGGTGTATTCCATGCCACAGCGCATTTACCGTGCAACACATCCTACTGGACTGTATCGATTTTGCCGATATTCGAGGCAAACACTTCAATGTTACTTCACTTGCGGAGCTATTCCAGGTGGAGAACATTGAAGGTTTGCTTCACTTTCTACATGAAACTAACTTGTATCGGAAAATTTAATTTTATCATTGTATACATGTTTCTCATTTCTATACTTTTATAATTCTATACACGTTTTTCATTTATATTGTTTATCATATTAATAGTTTTACCTAATCATCTGATTGATTACCACATGTAACATACTATTTTACTATTATTTTTATTCTTCATCAACATTGCTTGGCCCTAAATGATACTCTTTTGTGTTGATGGGCCGTTAAGCACCATTCCATTCCATTCCTAAAGGATACTCTTTTGTGTTGATGGGCCGTTAAGCACCATTCCATTCCATTACATTCCTTCCAAGTATAACAGGGCAGAACAGTCGCGGGAATGAACATGATGAAGTGACGCTAAATTTTAAAACTCACTCGTTTGCTGTGGGGTTTTCCATTCCGCCCTGCCGAATATCCGCCCTAGCGAGTATGGCTGTACGCAAAACCTCCGGATGCATGCAGACAATCCAAAAGTCAGTGTGCTCTATGATGCATTCAATATTCTGACTGTTCAGTTTAGAACTCATTTCCCGTAGCTCACAACAACACAAACACTCGGCCACAGTTGGTAATGCCACGCAGTTATCACACTAGCACCAGTTCGTGGAATTAATTCGATCGCAATCATCCAAAATATTCATACTGTCTTCGGAATCAGATGACAACGAAACCTCGCTGTCCGATTCATGCTCTGGTTCGAAATCATGTATGAATGTGCTAAGTTTGTGACCTTGGGGAAAGTGGTGATTTGCTGTAGCACAATAGGGGATCATCAGATGAATGCATGTATGAAATATCAAAGCGTTCCCTGTAAAGAAACAGAAGTTACACAACATTTACCCCAACGTTAAGCTTATGAACATGCTAAGTTTGTGACCTTGACCTTGGAGCAAGGGTTGGGTGGTGGGTTGTGGATTTGCTACAGCATGATAGAGGGTCATCTGCATGTATGAAATATCAAGGCGTTCCATTAAAGGAAACAGATGTTATAAGACATTTACCCCAACGTTAAGTTTATGAATGTGCTAAGTTTGTGACCTTGACCTTGGGGTAAGTCATGGATTTGCTATAGCACAATAGAGTATCATCATATGAATGCATGTATGAAATATCAAGGCGTTCCATGAAAGGAAACAGATGTTATAAGACATTTACCCCAACGTTATGTTTATGCCCCCGCCACCGAATGGTGAGGGGTGCATATAGTGTTAGCGGCGTCCGTACGTACGTAACAGGGTAAATGGCTTATAATTTCTGTTTCCTTGCTGGGATCTACTTCACATTTCACACACGCCAATGGTCCTCTGCCACCCTGTGACAAATCCACATTCGTCCCGCCCCCGCTAAGCACAGGGTCAATGTCACAGACTTGGTGCATTTCAAACCTGAACGCTCGGGTAAATGACTTATCATTTCTGTTTCCTTGCTCGGATCTGCTTCACATTTCACACACGCATTGCTCCAATGGTTCTCTGCCACCCTGTGACAAATCCACATTCGTCCCGCCCCCGCTAAGCACAGGGTCAAGGTCACAGACTTGGTGCATTTCAAACCTTAACGCTCGCGTAAATGACTTATAATTTCTGTTTCCTTGCTCAGATCTGCTTCACATTTCACACACGCATTGCTCCAATGGTCCTCTGCCACCCTGTGACAAATCCACATTTGTTCCGCCCCCGCTAAGCCCAGGGTAAAGGTGACGGACTTGGTGCGTTCGAAACCTTAACGTTCGGGTAAATGGCTTATCATTTCTGTTTCCTTGCTCGGATCTGCTTCACATTTCAAACACGGATTGCTCCAATGGTCCTCTACCGCCCTGTGACAAATCCACATTCGTCCCGCCCCCGCTAACCCCAGGGTCAAGGTCACATACTTGGTGCATTTCAAATATCAACGCTCGGGGTAAATGACTTACAATTTCTGTTTCATTGCTCGGATCTGCTTCACATTTCACACACGCATTGCTCCAATGGTCCGCTACCTCCCTGTGACAAATCCACATTTGTCCCGCTCCCGCTAAGACCAGGGTCAAGTTCACAGACTTGATGCATTTCAAACCTTAACGCTCGGGGTAAATGACTTATTATGCCCCCGCCACCAAATGGTGAGGGGGGGGGGGGGGCATATAGTGTTATCGGCGTCAAGGTCACAGACTTCGTGCATTTCAAACCTTAACGCTCGGGTAAATGGCTTATAATTTCTGTTTCCTTGCTCGGATCTGCTTCACATTTCACACACGCCAATGGTCCTCTGCCACCCTGTTACAAATCCACATTCGTCCCGCCCCCGCTAAGCCCAGGGTCAAGGTCACAGACTTGGTGCGTTCGAAACGTTAACGCTCGAGTAAATGGCTTATAATTTCTGTTTCCTTGCTCGGACCTGCTTCACATTTCACACACGCATTGCTCCAATGGTCCTCTACCGCTCTGTGACAAATCCACATTCATCCCGCCCCGCTAAGCTCAGAGTCAATGTCACATACTTGGTTCCTTCGAAACCTTAATGCTCGGGTAAATGGCTTGTAATTTCTGTTTCCTTGCTTGGATCTGCTTCACATTTCACACACGCATTGCTCCAATGCTCCTCTACCGCCCTGTAACAAATCCACATTCGTCCCGCCCCCGCTAAGCCCAGGGTCAAGCTCACAGACTTGGTGCGTTCCAAACCTTAACACTCGCGTAAATGGCTTATAATCAAATATGCCTAGTTTTCTTTGGCTGCCAGCGGGGGCATTCGTGTGCCGACAGGCCACATTTCTAGTAAATAAAAGTTTTGCAGAATTTCCTAATAAACATCTGATCGTTTTATCGTTTTATGTCTTGAAATTATGTTTTTATCAGCATGATAACCATATACAGTTACTTTTTTCCGCTAGTATATATTTTGGTATTCATGCGTTAATTACATTGATTAGGACCCTGCCGAGAATCACACATGCATTACTTAATAATACATCCTTCCACATGCATACAATTACCCTCGCTACTCATTGTACGTCCATCTGTCTGTTTATTTATTGGAAAGTTTTTGTAAGAGTTTCTCAAATAGGGGTCCTAAGTGCGTTGACAGACCACATTTTCTAGTTTAACTCAACCCCTATCATACAGGAAACGTAAATTGTCGTCTGCTGTTATATTAATGCTTTGTCTTCTATGGGGCGCTGTTTTGCTATTTATTCAGTACATTTGTATTTATAGATATCCATAATTCGATTTTTGGATATCCATAATTCCAAGTGATCTTCGGATATCCATAATTCGATATATGGATGTCCACAATTTGATTTTTTGATATCCACAATTCAATTATTGGATATCCCTAATGCCTTTTGATTTTTGGATACCCTGGATATCAGTAATTTATTTTTGGATATACTTAATTCCTTTTGAGTTTTGTATATCTATAAATATCTCGCCGATAGACAAGAGGGCATATAACGTTAGTCCATGTACGTACATGTGTACGTGTGTAAATATTTGCGTTAGTAACACCTTTAATTTTTCAATAACTCATGAACTCATGAAATTTGGTCATGAAATATTAATGATTGGCGGCCATCTTGAATATGTTGATACTCTCAACGATAAAGATGTCCCAGCTACACTGGTCACAAATCCCATAAGCCTCATTTCTCCAGTCACAGCCACATATATTGCCGTGTTGTACATCTTACCATTCTGCACATTCACACTGTCAGTAGTGGCTGTGACTGGAGAAATGGGGCTTATGGCTTCTTACGACCAGTGTAGATCCTGATCAGCTTGCGCATCTGCACATTAAGGTGTTTCCGAATGACCGTACAACATGTTCCATTGTCATACTCGTATATGTTTTATAATCACTGACCCTGATATATCTGCTGTAGGAAACTTACATGTTTTATCATTGCTGGCCCTGATACCGGTATATCTGCTGTAGGAGACTTACATGTTTTACAATCGCTGGCCTTGGTATGGCTGCTGTAGGAGACTTACATGTTTTATAATCGCTGGCCCTGATATGGCTGCTGTAGGAGACTTACATGTTTTATAATGGCTGCTATAGAAGACTTACATGCTTTATAATCACTGGCCCTGATATGGCTGCTGTAGGAGACTTACATGTTTTATAATCGCTGGCCCTGGTATGGCTGCTGTAGGAGACTTACATGTTTTATAATCGCTGGCCCTGGTATGGCTGCTGTAGGAGACTTACATGTTTTATAATCGCTGGCTCTGGTATGGCTGCTGTAGGAGACTTACATGTTTTATAATCGCTGTCTCTGGTATCTGGTATGGCTGCTGTAGGAGACTTACATGTTTTATAATCGCTGGCCCTGGTATGGCTGCTGTAGGAGACTTACATGTTTTATAATCGCTGGCCCTGATATGGCTGCTGTAGGAGACTTACATGTTTTATAATCGCTGGCCCTGGTATGGCTGCTGTAGGAGACTTACATGTTTTATAATCGCTGGCCCTGATATGGCTGCTGTAGGAGACTTACATGTTTTGATATGGCTGCTGTAGGAGACTTACATGTTTTATAATCGCTGCCCTGATATGGCTGCTGTAGGAGACTTACATGTTTTATAATCGCTGGCCCTAGTATGGCTGCTGTAGGAGACTTACATGTTTTACAATCGCTGGCCCTGATATGGCTGCTGTAGGACTTACATGTTTTGATATGGCTGATTTAGGAGACTTACATGTTTTATAATGGCTGATATAGGAGACTTACATGTTTTATAATCACTGGCCCTGGTATGGCTGCTGTAGGAGACTTACATGTTTTATAATCGCTGGCCCTGATATGGCTGCTGTAGGAGACTTACATGTTTTGATATGGCTGCTTTAGGACATTCACATGTTTTATAATCGCTGGCCCTGGTATGGCTGCTGTAGGAGATGTACATGTTTAGATATGGCTTACATGGAGACTCGCTGTCTCTGGTATGGCTGCTGTAGGAGACTTACATGTTTTATAATCGCTGGCTCTGGTATGGCTGCTGTAGGAGACTTACATGTTTTATAATCGCTGTCTCTGGTATGGCTGCTGTAGGAGACTTACATGTTTTATAATTGCTGGCCTTGGTATGGCTGCTGTAAGAGACTTGCATGTTTTATGATCGCTGGCCTTGATATGGCTGCTGTAGGAGACTTACATGTTTTATGATCGCTGGCCCTGAAATGGCTGCTGTAGGAGACTTACATGTTTTATAATTGCTGGCCTTGGTATGGCTGCTGTAGGAGACTTACATGTTTTATAATCGCTGGCCCTGGTATGGCTACTGTAGGAGACTTACATGTTTTATAATTGCTGGCCTTGGTATGGCTACTGTAGGAGACTTACATGTTTTATAATTGTTGGCCTTAGTATGGCTGCTGTAGGAGACTTACATGTTTTATAATCGCTGGCCCTGATATGGCTGCTGTAGGAGACTTACATGTTTTATAATTGCTGGCCTTGGTATGGCTGCTGTAGGAGACTTACATGTTTTATAAGTGCTGGCCTTGATATGGCTGCTGTAGGAGACTTACATGTTTTATAATCGCTGGCCCTGATATGGCTGCTGTAGGAGACTTACATGTTTTATAATTGCTGGCCTTGGTATGGCTGCTGTAGGAGACTTACATGTTTTATAATCGCTGGCCCTGATATGGCTGCTGTAGGAGACTTACATGTTTTATAATCGCTGGCCCTGGTATGGCTGCTGTAGGAGACTTACATGTTTTATAATCGCTGGCCCTGGTATGGCTGCTGTAGGAGATTTACATGTTTTGATATGGATGCTTTAGGAAACTTACATGTTTTATAATAGATGGCCCTGATATGGCTGCTGTAGGAGACTTACATGTTTTATAATCGCTGGCCCTGGTATGGCTGCTGTAGGAGACTTACATGTTTTACAATCGCTGGCCCTGATATGGCTGCTGTAGGACTTACATGTTTTGATATGGCTGATTTAGGAGACTTACATGTTTTTTAATCGCTGGCCTCGATATGGCTGCTGTAGGAGACTTACATGTTTTATAATTGCTGGCCTTGGTATGGCTGCTGTAGGAGACTTGCATGTTTTATAATCGCTGGCCTCGATAAGGCTGCTGTAGGAGACTTACATGTTTTATAATTGCTGGCCTTGGTATGGCTGCTGTAGGAGACTTGCATGTTTTATAATCGCTGGCCTCGATATGGCTGCTGTAGGAGACTTACATGTTTTATAATTGCTGGCCTTGGTATGGCTGCTGTAGGAGACTTACATGTTTTATAATTGCTGGCCTTGGTATGGCTGCTGTAGGAGACTTGCATGTTTTATAATCGCTGGCCTCGATATGGCTGCTGTAGGAGACTTACATGTTTTATAATTGCTGGCCTTGGTATGGCTGTTGTAAGAGACTTACATGTTTTATAATCGCTGGCCTCGATATGGCTGCTGTAGGAGACTTACATGTTTTATAATTGCTGGCCTTGGTATGGCTGCTGTAGATTGCACTTGCTATTTTTATAATTGCTGGCCTTGGTATGGCTGCTGTAGGAGACTTACATGTTTTATAATTGCTGGCCTTGGTATGGCTGCTGTAGGAGACTTGCATGTTTTATAATTGCTGGCCTTGGTATGGCTGCTGTAGGAGACTTGCATGTTTTATAATTGCTGGCCTTGATATGGCTGCTGTAGGAGACTTACATATTTTATAATTGCTGGCCTTGGTATGGCTGCTGTAGGAGACTTACATGTTTTATAATCGCTGGCCCTGATATGGCTGCTGTAGGAGACTTACATGTTTTATAATCACTGGCCTTTATATGGCTGCTGTAGGAGACTTACATGTTTTATAATCGATGGCCCTGATATGGCTGCTGTAGGAGACTTACATGTTTTATAATCGCTGGCCTTGGTTGGTATGGCTGCTGTAGGAGACTTACATGTTTTATAATCGCTGGCCTTGGTTGGTATGGCTGCTGTAGGAGACTTACATGTTTTATAATCGCTGGCCCTGATACCTTGGGGTAAGGGATGGGCGGTGGGTCATGGATTTGCAACAGCACGATAGAGTATCATCAGATGAATCCATGTATGAAATATCAAGGCGTTCCATTAAAGGAAACAGATGTTATAAGAAATTTACCCCAACGTTCAGTTTATGAATGTGCTAAGTTTGTGACCTTCACATTGGGGTAAGGGTTGGGTGGTGGGTCATGGATTTGCTACAGCATGATAGAGGGTCATCTGAGGAATGCATGTCTGAAATATCAAGGCGTTCCATGACAGGAAACAGATGTTATAAGAAATTTACCCCATGTTAAGTTTATGAATGTGCTAAGTGTGTGACCTTGGGGTAAGGGTTGGGTGGTGGGTCATGGATTTGCTACAGCATGATAGAGGGTCATCTGAGGAATGCATGTATGAAATAACAAGGTGTTCCATGAAAGGAAACGGAAGTTATAAGACATTTACCCAACGTTAAGTTTGTGGACGGCGCTGACTCTGACGCCGACGACGCCGGGGGTATGCCATAAGCTCTTATGCACTTCGTGCAGGCGAGGTAAAAATCATCGACATATAAAGAATGGAATGAAATGGTGTTTAACGGCCCATCAACACAAAAGAGTATCATTTAGGGCCAAGCAATGTAGATGAAGAATAAAAATAATAGTAAAATAGTATGTTACATGTGGTAATCAATCAGATGATAAGGTACAAATATTAATATGATAAACAATATTTAAATGAAAAAAGTGTATAGAATTATAAAAGTATAGAAATGAGAAACATGTATGTATACAATGATGAAATTAAATTTTCCGATACAAGTTAGTTTCATGTAGAAAGTGAAGCAAACCTTCAATGTTCTCTACCTGGAATAGCAAGTGAAGTAACATTGAAGTGTTTGCCTCGAATATCGGCAAAATCGATACAGTCCAGTAGGATGTGTTGCACGGTAAATGCGCTGTGGCATGGAATACACCATGGACGCGGCTCACCTTTGAGCATATACGAATGTCCAATGCGCAATCGACTAAGGACAACTTCATCCCGGCGTACATGTCTGATTGAAGATCTCCCTCGGGGACAGCGGCAGCAGATACTACCCAGTCCCCGACCTTTGAGCCATCAGTAAAAAGCGGAGTGTGTGTATTGTATCTGTCTTTAACCTCAAGAAAAAGTTATTTAAAAATGGATGGATCAGTTGTTGCTTTCGTGTGCTGACTAAGATTGAAGATCACCTTGGGCTGCTCCAACTGCCACGGTGGAGTATCTGGAACAGCGTATTTGGCAATGTGATCCAGATCCAAGCCAGCATCGTGTATCAAAGGATCCATTCTCTTGCCGAATGGTGGCTTGAAGCTTGGTTTCTTATCGAATACAGCATCTGTAGTTCGATGAAAGACAGTGTTATAAGCTGGATTAGATGGATTGGAATGTAGTTTAGTGGCGTATTGCAAAGATAATTTGGTGCGTCTGTCGTGGAGAGAAGGCTCATTTGCTTCGGTATATAAGCTTTGTGCGTTAGACGTACGGAATGCACCCAGGCAGAGTCGTAAGCCTTGGTGATGTATTGGATCGAGTGTCCGAAGATCGGATTTACTGGCAGACCCATATACAGTGCATCCGTAGTCTAGTTTTGAGCCAACATGTGCGATGTAAAGGCGGTGCAGCACCTTTCGGTCTGCACCCCAGTCATGATTTGCTACCTCTCGCATTAAGTTGAGTACTTTCTGGCATTTAGCTTTCAAGTATCGTAAATGGGGTTTAAAAGTGAGTTTAGGATAAAAAATAAGACCAAGAAATTTCTGCTCCCGAACAACTGGGATGAGATGTGTTCCCAGTTTAAGTTCGGGATCAGGGTGAAGACCGCGTCTTTTGCAAAAATGCATGGAGTTAGTTTTAGATTTCGAAAACTTAAAGCCGTTTTCTGTGGTCCACTTGTTTATTCTACTGAGGCTCAGTTGTAATTGGCGCTCAATAGTATGCATGTTCTTTGATTTGTAACTATTAAAAAATCATCGACATATAAAGAACAGTCAACACCTGGTTGCAGGCATTTTACAATATTATTCAATTTAATGCTAAAAAGAGTAACAGACAATATACTTCCCTGCGGCACACCCATTTCCTGTTCGTGGGGATCGGAATGTGTTGTACCGACTCGGACTTTGAATTGTTTGTCTTTCAAAAAATTAGAAATAAAATCAGGGAGATGCCTTCAGACCGAGGTCATGAAGGTCCTTCATAATCCCATACTTCCACGTCGTGTCATATGCCTTTTTTTAGGTAAAAAAAATACGGCAACTATATGCTCATTGTTAACAAAACCGTCTCGAATGAATGCTTCGAGTCTAACCAGATTATCGGCAGTGCTTCTCTGGCGACGAAATCCAGACTGATACTCAGAAACCAGACAAGCCTGTCGTTAATCATTAGTTCCATGGTTTTACAGACGCAGCTAGTAAGTGCGATGGGACGGTAAATTGATGGGTCGGTGTGATCCTTGCTCGGTTTGGGAACAGGTATGATTGTAGCTTCCCGCCACGAAGGCGGAAAAATGCCTTGTTCCCAAATGGTATTAAATATTTCAAGGCTATCTAAAGAGTGTTCAGGTAAATGCTTAAGTAGATGGTAGTGGACACCATCAGGGCCAGCCGATGTATCATGTGCTTTCTCGAGGGAAGCTTTTAATTTCCTCATAGAGAAAGGAGCGCTGTAGTGCTCTGAACTGTCCGAATTGAAATCCAGTCTGGGTGTTAGGACTATAGATTTGTCTCTACCGGACTTCGTAACATTTTTTTCATGCATATTTTAACCCGGTTGAATCTGGAAGGGTCAATGTCTACAGAGCAGAGAAGCCTCGCAGTGTCACGAATTGACATGTCTGTGTTGGACTGCATGCTACATGTCGAGTTCCTGGGAGAACCAGACGATGATTTCGGTTTTTTCTCTGTCTTAGCGTGAAGTGTTGCTTGTTGGCGAGCATTGTGTTGTGCCATGATACGTGCCACTGCACCTATAGAGGAGAGATGCCTGGATGTTTGTAGCATTGGGTAAAATACTTGCCCACACCATTGTACTAGTAATATACACACAACCTCTCGCGATCTTTTTTAATTAATCTAACTGGTTTTGAAGACGAGTGCCTTTTTGCGGATTTCACGGAGTTATCACCGCCAGAGAGATTACTCTTGTTAAGAAAGCCATTACCAATTACGATGCCTTATCTAATGGTGAGGTAGAGAGGCTCACAAACTTCTACACCTCCTACCGTTTGTGCATTTACCGTGCAACACATCCTACTGGACTGTATCGACTTTGCTGATATTCGACGCAAACACTTCAATGTTACTTCACTTGCGGAGCTATTCCAGGTGGAGAACATTGAAGGTTTGCTTCGCTTTTATCATTGTATACATTTTACTCATCTCCATTGCTCATCGTATTAATATGTTTACCCTAATAATCTGATTGCCTACCGCATCTGACATACTATTTTACTATTATTTGTATTCTTCATCTACATTGCTTGGCCCTAAATGATACTATTTTGTGTTGATGGGCCGTTAAGCACCATTCCATTCCATTCCTACCGTTTGTCCAAGAAAATCTGAAATCCAAAATCAAATTCTGGCAATAGGTTCCCAAAAGCTGCTTCAGAAGCCCTCGGCCTTGATCAAACTAATACGCAAGGGTATCCCTACTTGGCAGATGGAGGATTTTTGGACACATCTCGGCATAGATCACTTGACCTACATGCTCCAGAAGCAACGGCCAACTGTTGAAAAGGTAGTAGAATGCATTGTTCATGCAGAGGAGCATATAAATGATGTAGAGCAAACGTCACTGTATTACTTGAAGGAATTCGTTAGCGGTATGTCCAGGTATGCTGGTGGATTTCCTTATATTCTGCACGTCGTCAGTACATCAGCCAGAACAGATTAAAGTCAGTATCACTGGCCTCTGTGGTCTACGGAGACACATAGCACATATTAAATTTTCCGATACAAGTTCGTTTCATGGAGAAAGCTAAACAAACCTTCAATGTTCTCCAACTAGAATAACTCCGCAAGTGAAGTAACATTGAAGTGTTTGCCTCGAATATCGGCAAAGTCGATACAGTCCAATTTGCACGGTAAATGCGCTGTGGCATGTAATACACCATGGACGCGGCTCACCTTTGAGCATATACTAATGCGTTAGTCGTGTATGTCCAATGCACAATCGGGAAATGAGAAGTCGGTAGCTCCAGGGCGGCATTGGCAGCACTATCTGCTCTGTCATTGCCCTTGATACCAGTATGACTGGGGAGCTAACAAAAAATAATGTCCTTGCCAGACGAAAGTAAAATATGGTGTAGCTCCATGATTTGGCCCGCAGGTGATCCCTGACCTTGACGCGGTCTGCGGGCTTAATCTTGGAATTGCTGAGGAATGGAATGGTGCTTAACGGCCCATCAACACACAAGAGTATCATTTAGGGCCAAGAAATGTAGATGAAGAATACAAATAATACTAAAATAGTATGTTAGATGTGGTAGTCAATCAGATGATCAGGGTAAAAATATTAATATGATGAACAATATAAATGAAAAACATGTATAGAATTACAAAATTATAGAAATGTATACAATGATAAAATTAAATTTTCCAATACAAGTTAGTTTCATGGAGAAAGCGAAGCAAACCTTCAATGTTCTCCACCTGGAATAGCTCCGCAAGTGAAGTAACATTGAAGTGTTTGCGTCGATGCAGTCCAGTAGTATGTGTTGAGCATATACGAATGCGTTAGTCGTGTATGTCCAATGCGCAATCGACTAAGGACAACTTCATCCCGGCGTACATGTCTGCAGCCAGGAGTCCATTCGCCCAGAGTCGGTTTCACAGCATGAAGTTTATTATCTGTGAGCAGATCCCACTGGATCTGCATTGTCACGGAGATGAATGAGTTGATGGATGATTTAAAATCATGATAGCAAACAGGAAAATGAGAAGTTGGTAGATCCAGGGCGGCCTTGGCAGCACTATCTGCCCTGTCATTGCCCTTGATACCAGTATGACTGGGTAGCCAACAAAAAATAATGTCCTTACCGGACGAAAGTAAAATATGATGAAGCTCCATGATTTGGCGGATAAGTGGATGTTCAAGCTTCATGTTGTACAAAGTTTGTAGTGAAGATAATGAATCGGAAAATAAAATGAATTGCTTTCTCCAAGATATTTTCGCGAAATCAAGAGCAAGTAAAATCGCCCTCAATTCCGCAGAAAATATTGAAGATTTGTCTGGGAGTCTGGATTGAAGATCTCCCTCGGAGACAGCGGCAGCAGATGCTACCCGGTGCCCGACCTTTGAACCATCAGTAAAAAGCGGAGTGTATGTATTGTATCTGTCTTTAACCTCAAGAAAAAGTGATTTAAAAATGGATAGATCAGTTGTTGCTTTCGTGTGCTGACTAAGATCGAAGATCACCTTGGGCTGCTCCAACTGCCACGGTGGAGTATCTGGAACAGCGTATTTGGCAATGTGATCCAGATCCAAGCCAGCATCGTCTATCAAAGGATCCATTCTCTTGCCGAATGGTGGCTTGAAGTTTGGTTTCTTATCGAATACAGCATCTGTATTTCGATGAAAGACAGTGTCATAAGCTGGATTAGATGGATTGGAATGTAGTTTAATGGCGTATTGCATAGATACTTTGGTGCGTCTCTCGTGGAGAGAAGGCTCATTTGCTTCGGCATATAAGCTCTGTGCGTTAGACGTACGCAATGCACCCAGGCAGAGTCGTAAGCCTTGGTGATGTACAGTATTGGATCGAGCGTCCGAAGATCGGATTTACTGGCAGACCCATATACAGTGCATCCATAGTCTAGTTTTGAGCGAACATGTGCGATGTAAAGGCGGTGCAGCACCTTTCGGTCTGCACCCCAGTCATGATTTGCTACCACTCGCATTAAGTCGAGTGATTTCTGGCATTTAGCTTTCAAGTATCGTAAATGAGGTTTAAAAGTGAGTTTAGGATCAAAGATAAGACCAATAAATTTCTGCTCCCCAACAACTGGGATGGGATGTGATCCCAGTTTAAGTTCGGGATCAGGGTGAAGACCGCGTCTTTTGCAAAAATGCATGCAGATAGTTTTAGATTTCGAAAATTTAAAGCCGTTTTCTGTGGCCCATTTGTTAATTTTATTGAAGCTCAGTTGTAATTGGCGCTCAAAAGTTTGCATGTTCTTTGATTTGTAACATATTAAAAAAATCATCGACATATAAAGAACAGTCAATACCTGGTTGCAGGCATTTTACAATATTATTCAATTTAATGTTAAAAAGGGTAACGGACAATATACTTCCCTGCGGTACACCCATTTCCTGTTCATGGGGATCGGAAAGGGTTGTACCGACTCGGACTTGGAATTGTCTGTCTTTCAAAATATTGTTAGAAATAAAATCAGGGAGATGACCCTTCAGACCGAGGTCATGAAGGTCCTTCATAATCCCATACTTCCACGTCGTGTCATATGCCTTTTCTAGGTAAAAAAATACGGCAACTATATGATCATTGTTAACAAACCCGTCTCGAATGAATGATTCGAGTCTAATCAGATTATCGGCAGTGCTTCTCTGGCGACGAAATCCAGACTGATACTCAGATAGCAGTCCATTGGATTCCAGAAACCAGACAAGCCTGTCGTTAATCATTCGTTCCATGGTTTTACAGATGAAGCCAGTAAGTGCGATCGGACGGTAACTTGATGGGTCGGTGTGATCCTTGCCCGGTTTGGGAACAGGTATGATTGTAGCTTGCCGCCATGAAGGCGGAAAGACGCCTTGTTCCCAAATGGTATTACATATTTCAAGGAGGTTGTCTAAAGAGTGTTCAGGTAAATTTTTAAGCAGTTGGTAGTGGATATCATCAGAGCCTGCTGATGTATCATGTGCTTTCTCGAGAGAAACTTTTAATTCCCTCATAGAGAAAGGAGCGTTGTAATGTTCTGAATTGTCTGAATTAAAATTAGTTTAGTTTTCTCTAGATAGGATCCATCATCACAAATCGAGAACAAACATAGCAAGCAAGTAAGAAATAGATATGGCATATATTAAGGAAACAAATTTTACGACCCGAGCCATCCCGAATACGTCCCGACAGCAGCGACAACAACATCAGAGTACGATGACGAGATGACGAGTGCCGCTTACAATTTCTTAACGGAGCTCGAGTCGGTGATAGACCTTGGACCTGCGACGAACCTCTACGCACAGCCCGTGCAGCAGCAGCAGCAGCCCGAGCAACAGCCCGAGCCGAAGGTAGTTCAGCCGAAGAAGAGGAAGCAGGCATCGTCGTCGACACAGAGGAAGCGCAGTGGTGGTCGCGGAACGGCGAATCCAGAAGCAGCTACCGAGTCGGCGAAGAAGCGCAAGTCATCGCATCTGCCATCATGAGAGACGACGTGTGCACAAACCTCTTGCGGCAGTGGTGGCAACAGCGGCTACGAAGAGATGGGAGAGAGCGTTAAACTCATCGGGGCGTCGCTGGAGTGTCTCGGGAAGCTGCCCCCCATCGACGCTGGACGCCAGGCTGACGAGTGGACATGCGCGACAGCTACTGGATAGCACGAGGGCAGACATGAAGAGGAAGATGGAGGAAGTGTCATGTCGCATGTGCCGCCGCTCGCCGCTCGCTCACCAGCTGGTCTTGCGTGGTTCGTGCGGCCACCCGTTCTGTTGTCTGGAGTGCCTGGGAAACTACTCGCAGACGACGAGATCTAACCGCGGCGGGGTTATCACGTGCCTTGTGTGCGATGCGATGACCCTGGTTCAGTAGATGGGACGATGCGATGGGGAGAGAAGATTTGCATTGTAATGTGATGATATTTTGAAATTAATAAATTTGTTGAGTTGTTGAACCTTGTAGCTTGTGTCTATGTACATACGTCCTTTCCTGTTGAACCTTGTAGCTTGTGTCTATGTACATACGTCCTTTCCTTCGCAGCAGCGACAAACTTTGTTCCACCCTGCTTCGCTCGGTGGCTAAGAAAGTTTCTCGCTAAGTCGTACTCCGAGTAGATGGCATCGTTAGCGTATGCGATAAACATATATATTTTTATTTTATCGTAATCTTTTTATGGGGGGGGGGGGGGTGTGTGTATACTATATATACTAAGCAATACGTTGAACAAGAAGACTACACTTTTTTTTTTAATCCGTGACGTCACTGACAATGACCCTACGCAACAACTTGAGTGCTGACGAGCGGCGTAGCATGCGATACTGCTGCATTGTCAGTCAGATGGCGGGTGTCTCGCTGAGCACAACGGGGCAAATTTCATCAAGATCCGTCGACGCAATGCAAAGTTAGAGCATTTTTAATAAAAAAAGCAAATGGCGGTGATTTATTTTTATGGGGGGGGGGGGGGTACTATAGTACATACTACTATGCCTACTATGCCTACTGTTCAGTAGTAAACATATTTATATTGAAACTCCCAGGTTTAAAATACGAATGAGAGTTTCAATATAAATATGTTTACTACTGAACAGTAGGCAGTAGGCATAGTAGGCATAGTAGTATGTACTATAGTACACCCAAATCAACAAATCATCTCAGCCATTTGCTTTTTTACCCCACCCACTTTTTTAGCATGTAAAACTTCAACTCGCCATAGATGTAGTCGATGCAGTGGTTAGATTATGTTACGGTCTTCGAATTTGAGGTACTTGATATACAGGCTTTCATACGAGACAACATTCCCTACATGTTAAAAATGTTCGCATCTCACCGTTGGACCGTTACCCCACCCACTTGATTTAACATGTAAAACTACTTCAACACCATGTTGAGGTACTTGAGATACAGGCTTTCATACGAGACAACATTCCCGACATGTAAACATTTTGCATCTCCCAAAAATATTGGACCGTTACCCCACCCACTAACATGTAAAAATTCAACTCCATATCACTGTCGATGCGGTAGTCAGATTTTGTTCAGGTCTTCGAATTTGAGTTACTTGAGATACAGGCTTTCATACGAGACAACATTCCCGACATGTAAAAATGTTCGCATCTCATCTAAAATGTTGGTCAGTTACCCCACCCACCCGACTTAACATGTAAAACTTAAAACTCCATGTCACTGTTGATGCCATCGGTGGTCAGAATTCGTTCGAATCCATGATCGACGGATCGAGTCAAGCGCGTTACCAACTGAGCTATCGAGGCTTCGCTGAATAAATAGAGTAAATTAGCGACTGATATATGGTTCATTTAATACGTACTGTTTAAGACATGAACGCGGTGGTGACGTCACCGATCGCAAAAGTAACAAAACTGGCCTATATACGGCTGCACTGCTTACAATTATGTGACAATTGCTTTTTTTCTTTCGCACCTGCACACATACGAACAACTTGTCATTATGTTAGAAGCTACCAAGACGACAAACCTGTGGACTGCAGCCAATGTCACATGCAGACACCGACTACTCGTTGGTGGGACAATGCAAGCTATACCGTTTACGGTGACCTGGACGAACCCTGCGCAACTAGCGACAACAGTGAACCACTACCGACTCCAACTATGGCCCGCAGTCAGGGAGCAGACCGTGGCTAAGCCGAATAAGTTGAAGACCACGTACATGGTGTGCTTGAGACCGACGGCATATCAGAAGCGAGTACTCAACGAGATGATTCGCGTCAGCAAACACTGCTACAATTTGTGTAACTACCTCGTCAGGGAGAAGAAAATGGAACCCAACCAGTTCGATTTGCAAAGGTATGTCTCGAAGACTAATGTTAGAGACGTGCCTCCGGAGATAAGAATGCCTGAACGTAACGACAACTGGTACTTCGACAACAAGATGACAAAACTGAAGGACATATCATGCAAGGACTACTGCACAATGCACAAGGCGACGCGACGCAGTATGAAACGTGAACATATCGAACTAAGAGACAAATGCATGACATCGCCGGATGGTAGCTTCGGCATTGCCAAACGCAATGTTCGTCATTTGAATGCGAAAGACACGACGGACGAGAAACTTCTCTCCAGGCATCTCTGTATCATGGGAGATAAGTCGATGAAACGGAAAGGTGTAAACGAACGCTTCATCAGGCTCAACAAACCAGTGAGCAAGTTGCCGCCTATAGAGCACGACGTCCGAATCACAAGGCGAGTGAACGGGAAGTTCGTTCTGCAGATTCCATGCGAACCGATGTACAATCGCCGTAAATGCCGCTCTGACAACAGGATGAAGGCCATGTGCGGCATCGATCCTGGTTGTAGGACATTCGCGACCGTCTACGACCCGAGTAACCGCGAAGCGTATCAGGTCGGCACAGAGGAAGACAAGCGGCAAGTCATTTGCAGACTGCACAAGAAGATCGACGAGACTTCATCGATTACATGAAGAGCAAATGCATGAGACAGGTCGCAGACGAGTACTTGCGATACTTAAAGAAACTACACATGCAGCTCAAGACGTACGTCGACGATGTTCATATGAAATTCTCTTCTCATTTGGTGAAGAACTACGACCACGTGGCGCTCGGGAAGATTGGCGTGTCTCAGATGGTGAGAAAGGATCGCCGCCCCTCGAACGGCCTTGCGAAGAAAGCTAAGCACGATATACTGGCTTGGAGTCTGTTCAGATTCAGAAAACGGCTACAACATCGTGCTGCGGAAACCGACTGCAACGTTGCAGTGACGAATGAGCGATACACGACAATGACATGCAGCGTTTGTGGAAAGCAGAATCGAAAGGTCGGTTCAAGTGACGTGTTTCGCTGTCCCACTTGCAGTTACCAGACGAATCGCGACATCAACGGTGCGAGGAATATTTTGCTGAAGTCGCTCGCTCACTGATTGGATCTGTAGAGCGACTCATGGTTATGGGGTGATTGATTGTTGTCTAATTTTATTGTCATATATCTCTGCGCTGAAATGCGATAATAAAAGAGATTAGTGTACAGCGTGTATTTTGTTTCGTTTTCATAATGTTGATGCACCATATAATAGTCGCTAACTCTGGATCCTGGACGCGCTGGACTCTGGATCCGTCGATCACGGGTTCGAATCCCGCCAGATGCAAAAAATAGGTACGATGCATGCCTAGCCCAGGGCTAGATCATCCTGCTATGCACAGGTTGCGGGATCATCTATCTCAGGGTGAAATGCGCTAGGCGAGACTACATTTTTTCAACTCACCAAAAATGTTGGACCGTTACCCCACCCACTTGATTTTCTGTATCGATGTTGATACGTTGCTGGTCGAACAACAACTGATCGAGTTGTGCACTGTAAAAAATCTGATTAGTCAATTACTTTTTTTGCAACGAGCTCGCTGATTGGTCAATTACTTATTTTTTGTAACGAGCTCGTTGTTTGGCCGATTATTATTCTCCTGCTACTATAAGATCTCTCTTCCTGTGCCATCCTTGTATCAGTTCAAGCATGGCCAGCAACATGAACACATCGTCCAACAGCAGCACGTCAATGGCTACTCCAGAAGACTGGGAGGGAGAGATACGGCGAGACCTGGCACCTTCATTTGCCATACGGGGTCGACCTACGCTGCGGACAACTCACATGTTCCTGCTCACATGTTCCTGCTCACGTGTCGCAGCTGCCGATCGAGAGACTGCCCAGAACATGTCGAATACCTGCAGCGTGTCGCTGACTACGACAATCAACATCGACACGTGAAACCTTGATCGCCAGACAACACCATGAAGGCATCAAGAAGACAACGGCCCTTTTCAGAGCCACAACTTTTCAAGAGAACTTGTGCAATTCACCGTTGCGGTCGAGCCGTATTGTTCAATCAATCTTGATTGTTGTTGTTTTTTTTAATTCGGTGACGTCACTACCGTGTTACGTAATAGATATACCATATATCAGTGGCTAATTTGCACTAGCTATTCAGCTAAGCCTCTGTAGCTCAGTTGGTAACGCGCTGGACACTGGGTCCGTCGATCACGTGTTCGAATCCCGCCAGAGGTATGCCTAGCCCAGGGCTAGATCATTCCGCCGTGCACAGGTTGCGGGATCATCTATCTCAGGGTGAAATGTGTTAGGGCCACATCTTTTCACTCACGAATGAGAACTTTATACAACAAAATGTGTTCCCCGTTCACGTTTTAGCCTTGAAACTGGGAGGCCAAAAAATGGGGGGAGGGGGGGAGGTCTTTTTCAAGTAGGGGGGGGGGGGTTAATTTCTAGAAAAACTCCCATTAACACTATCCACCACGCGGTCGATCACGCCAAAAATAATCGACTGGCAGAAAAAATAAAGTTTGGTACTACGCAGTCAGGCGCGTAGCCAGGCATACGCACGTACGCACGGGCGTACGAGAAAAAAAAATATAAAAAGCCTTATTTTTCCAAAATATGGATTAAAATCTTGGGGGGGGGGGTATCATACTATGGGCAGAGTAAATCGTCGCAGTAGTGTCGTTGGCGAGATGTTATATCAGTTTCGTAAACAGATAACGATAGAGTATATAGTTGTACATGCAGTTTCCAGTATAGCCTAGTATGTTTTAATACAATCATCTACCAAGGGAAACCAGCCTGTAGAGCGGTAAGTACTTTGAATGGAGTGGTTGCTCCTTCATTAGTCAAAGCTTACTAAGCGGGACAATGTAAAATGGCTGCGCAAGTACTATGCGATTCTGATCCGCCATATCCAGATGTTTTGACAGTTCTGATACGATGGACGATAAGAAAATGTGCCAGTTGAATGTGTATTAGGCAACAAAGCTACAGACAGTGAGCGCAACAATATTTTATCGAAAAATAATTTAATTATATATTATACCAATGGCAAACAAATTTTCATTAGTTCTACAGCATTTTTCATCAGAATTGAAAAGTAGATTTCAGTATTAATTTCCTGCACGAGTTACAGCGTGTTGACTCCGTGGCGCAGTGGTAAATTCAATGATTTACAATACGGCATTCGCGATTTCGAGCCGCCTTTAATTTTATTTTTAATTTGTTTATTTACTACATTTTCACTAAGTTAAACTTTGATTGAATTTTGACAAAACTGTGACTGCCAATATAGACCATTCATTCTATGTAATGGTTGTTAGTAATATATTTCGGGATCATTTGCGGAATTCAACCACAGCGATGTTTCACACGCTTACGCTCATATGGGGGGGGGGAAGCTTTTGAGAAGTGTAGACAAAATTACCTGCATAGCAGAAACATTGAATGTGACAAATGCCGCGAGTTGTATCCAAATGTAACAACTTGCCTACATATTCTATTATCCATGCCAGTAACTACCGCCTCGGCTGAGGTCATTCAGCACTAAGCGGCGCCTTAAAACGTACCTGCGATCGACAATGTCAACAACTCGTCTGACAGGGTTTGGCCTGATGAACATTCACCGCGACCGCGACATAAACACTGAAACTGTCGTCGACATATTTGCCAGGCGAAAGGAACGACGATTGTCCTTACTGTTTCGTGTTTTAGATATGTTCATAGCACTGCAACTCGTCTACCGAGCGATGTGAACTGGGTTTTATGAAACCCTAATGACTCGTCCATAAAAAAAAGCCAATATAGCACGTTACATTTTTTATACTGTTTCAAATTGTGCACATTATTAGTAGGCACGCCTTAAGCGCAGCTGTAGTAAATGTGACGTTAGCGACATATAGTATCGTCCCAGTTTAAAGTCTCATCAACTAATTTGATTTTTTATGAGCAATACAGGTAATATGTCGTTAAGCTGTTACATGTTCCAGTGTTTTGAACCCAAACGGGATGTGTGTTACGTCACTTTACCGATGTCGTGTCGTGTCCATCTTGGGTTTAAACGATCGTACATATACTGGAGTATACATGTGGACATGTGGAGCACAGCAACACTAAATATGGCTTTGTGACACACCTATACGAATATCTGTGCCAATGATTATAAACAAACAAATTATCGTACTCGGTACTCTAAATCAGGCAGTTGAATTGGCCAATAATGTGCACAACACGGCATTGGCCCATCAAACTTCATGATTTCGAGCGTATCGGGTACTTGCTCAGAAAGTCATTTTATAATCCCCGGCCCTGATTGTATACATATATGGGCACCCGGCTGAGAAAATGGACATGGCGGCATATGCCACCAACGTAGCCCCAGATCAGTCTGCGCATCCGCACAATTTGGTCAGGCATACACTGTTTTCTATTCAGTCAATGACGTACTTAGCATTGTTCACACAAGCAAAGCAATGTGAACCTAACCTCACTGTGTAAGTGCGCAAAAAGATTACTGCGATTAGTGCCAATTATCGCAAATGTCGTAAGGTACATTTCCACAGCCGATGGCCCATATGTATATATTCCTGATCAATGTACCTGCTTCATGATCGGATAATACGTAATAATTACTGTTTAAAAACATTCACATGCTCCAAAATGCCGAACGGCATCATGCGATATACCAAAACTATGTGTTGTAATCTGTTTCGTCATGGATTTCTTTTTCTCTCTATTTGTCGCAACCTAAACAGTTGTAATCAATAAAATATAACAGCACTTAACTGTTGCCATTGGTAGGGTCGTGTACCTTTTTAAGTTTAGAGTTTCTTTTTATTTTCATTCAAAGACATGCACAATCAATACAGATTACAAATAACATGCAAGTAGCATTCAATATTTCTAAATTTATGAGTGATATGCTATTATGTTGATGTATTAGCGAACAGCATACATGATGTGCATGGTCAGACACCGAAAACGCGCACACTGATCTGGGGCTATGTTTGTCGCATAATATTATGTGAAATCCCTTTTATCAGCCCATATGTAGTTCCAACTATACACGCATCCCAAACATTTACTGCTCATTGTTTATTCAGAATAATTTGAAACGGTATTCCATATCGGATTCTGTTATATCATAAATAAACAAGAATCCGGAGTCAAACTTTGGTCACAGAGTACGAGTAGCAGTAGGTATCCATGTTTATACAACCATCTTCAACATGCACAGCAAGTTTCATAACCCGGCTATTTTAGCTGGATGAAATATGTGAATTGCTATTGTGTCTGGAACAGAACGCATTTTGTATCAAACGTACATGAGTCATCATTTATTTTCGCTTCAATTTGGAAGTGGTAACTTTTAAAAAATAAACATCTTTATATTACACTACTTTTTGTCTATACTGTTTCACCATATTTTAGCTATGTAAAATCATTAGATAGCAAGCTTAATGACTCTCAGTTCGACTACTCTAATACAATTTCTGGGAATAGTCACGACAGACATTCCCTCCTGTAACAATTTATATTTGTCTTAATTCCATATCTATCCCATAAGTGTAAACATGTGTGTACCTACATATAATAATATTTAGACCTATATGCATTATAAAGTAAAACAATTTATTGTTTAAAATATAATGGTATATTTGTTTTTCTCATCCAAAATTGTTATTTCAAAATACAAGTTTCATCGTGTTACATCACATTTGTTTATCCATTACAATAAATCTCAAATCCAGTCACAGTGTTTGTTCATGGCGATGACGTGGCTACGTTTTATATGAAGAAGTTGAATGTTGCCATTTATTAAAGGAACACTCCACAAAGGCAGATATATCAAGCGTTACGGTAGGGAATTGTGTGTCACAGGACGGACTACTCCCGTTATATGAGGGAATAAGACATATCAGTCCACTGAAACTATTTATTGAACAACAAACATTTTAATGATAACGCAAAATCAAAACGAGTTATCTTCAATTCAACAATAATACCAAACTAAATGAATGACTGACAGATAAAATGCGAGTTATTTTACGCAGGAAAACTAGAGCCCAGTTTCGAGGCCATCGTTCAGGACGCGACTGCAACCAGTGTATATATTCATAATATCAAAATAAAAACTTTTTGTCGGACAATTATAAGGCCTCTGGAAGCTCACCAGACAGTCTAATTGAACCTTCACTGGTTGCAATGCCGTCGAGATCAACTTTCTCGGAGTGGATTCCTATTGACATACACCTGTATGTTATATGTTTACTTAAACTTAGTACTAAAACAAATGTTTCAAACAAATGACAATTTCCAAAAAGACACGATACATGTGTCACAATGAGTAATATGCGTATTTTTCATGTTAACAACAGTGCTTTATGCACAACACAGGCAACCTTTATATCCGTTCATTTATGTCAAGTTTCACTTTAAGGGGCAGTATAGGATTGTTTTTGAGAAAAACAAGTTGAAAAATAGAAATGTATTATTATCATGGCCCTATGTACAGAGGTTCAAAATTGAAGATATATGACGATACTAGGTCCGCTAGGTCGTTTCAATATTCACCAATATCGGCACATAACTACCATAATTTATGTTCTGTCTTATTGAACACAACACGATCGGAAATATGATAGTTAAGTACCCATATGTGTGAAAATAGAGACAACCTAGCAGTCCCAGTATCGTCATTATCTTCAATTAAACCACTTTACACGGGACCATGATGAAAACATGTTTTGTTCTTCTTCATATATCCCCCCTCCCCCACAAAAACCCTATAATGCACCTTTGAAGTTCAAATATGATTAAAACAGGAATGTTAGAGTCCGGTAATGTGTTATGAAGTTTCGGATCATAGTATTGTGACATTAGTTACTGATACCAATAAATTGACAACCCGTAACATGGATAATAATTTCTACTGTATAGCGATACTGCCTATTTAATTGTCAAGTAATTACAAGTGTTTCCAAATATCATCATTGATTTTGTAATGGGAATTACTTATTCCCATTACATTTTCTGGTTCTGTGATAATTCCTAATATATCATCAAGACTATACCAGCATGTTGCTCTAGCTTCCTCAACGATTCCCGGGTACGGTCGGCGATTGTATTTTACTAGTACGTATTTGTTTAAAGAAGTAAGTGGATCCTTAACCGCTTTGATGGTCGTGTCATCGGCGTTTACAATTTATTTTATGTTCCTGTCTGTTTTACCTATACTTTTGTTGGTATTCACATTGTCAAAAGTCGTACTGATAATTTCTCTTTCGCGTGTATTCTCTTTGATTTTCTCTCTTACAACATCATTGCTCTCACTCCTATCAATCAGTTCGGTTTCACATGCATCTATCCTTTCTGTTTCCGATGAAGTATCGATGCAGGTCGCCACTGCTAATATCATTGTCGTCAGTCCTATATATAGTCTTATCTTTCATTTCGGCTACTTCCGCTGTACAACCTTTTTTGTCGATGGCAATGGAATCAATGTCGTTGCCTTCATCAAGGTAAATCGTAACTACCTCATCTACATGTAGCTCTGCATCATTGTTGACATTATCAGGCGTGTATTCAAGTGCTGAAAACTCGGCGTTCAGATCTTCATGCGCTTCATCTTCACAGATATTCAGTTCACCCGGTTCGTGATTCCTGTCCAAGTTTTCAGACTCAATCTTTCTATCATTTTCATATTTATGTTGCATTGCCTTGAGCGCCTCATTTATTTTTCTTTTTTTCTTTTGGCGGATTTGGATAGAAATTGCACGTTATTCGTTTCATCTTTGTGGTTGAATTTCTCTTGACTACTTGTAGACTCTGAGTTTTGAAGATCATCGTTCTCCTGCGCCCGGTCTTTGTTTAGCGATTGCATATCTTTCTTGCATTCGTATTTTGTTTTTTTCGATTTTGGCTCCTCAATTATTGTCATCTTTCGTTTGGCTGCTTTGATTGGAATGTTCTCACTAGTTTCTTCCACAATCTGTTCTTTAGGGGTTCACTACATAGTTCACACATAATATCGCACACACAACTCAAATTTCTATACGAAAGGCTTCCGTTCGGTCTAAGAAGTATCTGATGTAATTGCATTGTTCCTGGTATGGGTTTTGCTTTCTTTCGTTCTAGATTCGCCCTTTCTAACTCTATTTCTGATTATGTCACTAACATTACCATTGGTTTTCCATGTTGCATTTGGTTCACGAAGGTTTCAGCACACATACTGTCATGACCATGCCGAACTTGTTGGTCAGCTCCCCTTTTCAGTGCCCCACCAATGGCATCAGGTATTCCTTTTCCATGACCGGCCTCGAAGAACGACCATTTCACAGACTCAAATCCCATTTTCGTCTGTTCCGTGGACAGTAAGAGAAAATTGCCCTTCTGTCTATACTGGGTCGTTGGACCGTCACTGAAGAACTCTGCTATTTACGGCTGGGTGTTTCTGTTTAACATGCTTCATCACTTTTTTCAAGTGAGCACAGATACCGCTGGGACTATGGTTGAGCGAATCAGATACCGTGCCAAAAGTTTCACTTTTCTCCTGACCCACATAGAACACTCCTGTATGAAGTGTTAGTTGTCTTTTCGAAGCACCAACGTGCATAGACTGAATTTCCTGTGTCGTTTTACAGACATAATTTTCTGAGAAGTCTACATGTATAATACATTCGTTGTCCTTTAAAGTTTCTCTTGAATGCTTCATGTACTTAAATTGGGCCCAGCATTTATACATGTGTTGCATGTAGACTTCAAAATCAGCATTAAACTTCTCTAACATGTGTCCACACGCGTGTCAGTTAGGCTTTCCTTTGTTGTATATGTTACTTGTTTCTGTTTCGTGGTGTTTCCGTCTTTAACAGTCCTTTCTTCTTTCTTTGTTGACCATTTAAACCTGGTTATTTCTTCGTCGTGCTTTTCGTTGTTTAAAGTCTATTTGTTTGCGTCGCATGTACTACATTGTCCATGCATGCATTTGTACCCGTTTATATCACAAACTCTCCCTGTCAAGAACGTATGCAAGTTGTCGGATTCCAGTATGTTTGATTTATATAACGACGATGCCATCATGGTGACATTATCACACTTTCTGCACATGCATGTTTCCCTATCAGACTCTTTAGGGAATATTACCCAAAATGGTCGCATTTTTCGGAAAAGGTTATAGCTCATTTTTGTTTTGCTCTCTACTTGAAATTGTGTATGGAGTTATCAATGTGTCACACAGTAATCATATTTGCTTCTTCTTCTTGTTCCTGGTTACTGTTTGTTTTTGACCAGCAACAACTCTTGAATTGTCATCTCTGAGATTCTTTCACCTGTTTACAAAGTCTTTTTGAAGTAACATTTAGCGGTAGCATAAGTGTTCTCTCATGTACAAATATATATAAACATGTATACACTTCTTGATTATGACAGACATGAATTACAATATAGCAGATATGATATCGGTTCAGAAGTTAAAATGGTATGAACGGAAACTTAAAAGCACGAATTCAAGCTATAGTTTAGGGTATTCCACCAGACGTTTGGTAAAGAACGTTAAAACAGTTTAGTGCATTAGTGCGTGTTGAGCCTGACTAGCGTCGTGCGTTGTGTCCTTGACCAAGACAATTTATCCACACTGCTCCAGTTCACCCAGCTGTAAGTGGGTACCGATAATTCGTAGTTGCTCTGTAAATACGAATTACCGGCTTCTCTAAAAAATCTCTACCTCTGTTACTTTTCCCATTCTCGGGAGACGGCATACACTGTCATAGAGCCAGTGCCGCCGTTAAATATGAGATACAAATTAAAAATAAATAAATCAGTGAGTGTTCTCTCGCGTAACAGTATATGAATGAGCATTGCTCAAAGCCATCAATTACAATACAGCAGACATACTGACTTGTAATACGTTAAAATTACAAATATAACTACATACTAACAACACGTGTTATTTATACGTAACATTACTAAATAGCTTTTATTATACAACTCCTAGAATCTTTCACGTAACAATTTACTGTAACGAAAATGTTCACTTTCGTAACAATATATACACCCTGGGTATTAGAAGACAGACAATACAATATACCGGTAACACACATACTGTCGTACTACTATGTTAACATGAATTCATTCAATGATAACTTAATATAAACAATCATTACCGGCATTGGCCTATTACCAATATATATAATTCATTGCATTCATGTAACAGTTTACTGTAACAGATTTGTTCTTTCGTGTAACAATATGTATATAATGAATGCTCATATAATGAAATTTAGAGATAACTCAATTAATCTCATATTGCATTTGAGAAATAGCGCAGTCAATGTGTAATTTTATCATTCAATGTGCCAGCCATGGTATAGTATATCATTGGCATAGATAACCTGCATTTATTCACTCATGTAACAGTTTACTATACCATATACGTTCACTCGTGTAACGGCATATTTATGTTTGTTGGTCCTATAAAATTTCTAAGCGGTAAAATATATCTTTCTGTGCAGTTCTTCAAACACTGACATACATTCAAATGTAATTTTAACAGTACACACTGCTTTCAGTTTTTAATCAAATTTGTAGCTCGAAACAAAGCATAGTTTTCACTCATGTAACACTTTCGGGCTTTCCTGTAACAAAATCAGCTGTGACATGAGTGAATGTTACACGAGGGATGTATTCTTTGTTTTATCGGAATAACAACAACAACAGATCTGTGGATATTACACGTGACTCATGATTAAAACCGGTACGCAAAAACAAACAACATTCACTCCCTGCAATAAAATCATATTCGACAAGGACAAAAAAAAAAACGCCGTTACACTAAAGACCGTTATAAAAAGTACGCATCTACCTGCTTCTCGTCGAATAACGATTTTATCAAATTTCCGCGGCCATCAGATTTCCGTGACCGCCATTTTTTCCACGGAATGAATACTCTTCAAAATGGAGACGGGGCGTGCGCGTTATTTCAAAGGGGTCATACATTACACTATGTAGTTGTTACATGAGTGAACTTGTTAGTAGAATGTTGGTATCAACTTTAGACAATGATTTTTTCTCATTAAATATCAGCAAAGTATGGTATGTTATAGTCGCGATACGTAATGAAATATGAATTTACCATTGGCATTTCAAATTTAGATGAAAGAATAACACACGTGTCTTCCATGCATCAAAAAATACCAAAAAACGTACCTGGATACAGCACAAAAGTGCTATTTCAGCATATTTAAATAAGAAAAATATATAATTTTACTATCCCAGGGTTAAACAAAAATTGGCCCACTTGTTCGATACAATTAGTTTTAGAACTCTACGTAATACGTTTCGTAATGCTACAGTCTGTTTACTAGAAAAACAAAAAAATCAACAATTTCACCGAAAAAAAAATTATGACTCACATGTCGATTACAAACAAATGGTGCCGTAAATAATGCAGGAAAACACGTTAGATAGGATCTCATTTTCAAAAGAATTACGGGGGGGGGGGGGGGGGTGGGGGGGGGGGGGGGGGGGGGTGGGGCTGCATGCCCCCGGTCCCCGGACCCCCCTAGCAGTCTCCCTCACTTCGCTTGGTCGACGAGTGAGCCATGCTACCATTTGATATGTGTGCGTATAAGATATGTGTCCCTGGCTACGCCCCTGGCAGTATCGGCTCTATGCATGTTTAGTCCCACGGCATGTCGCCGTTCAACAAGACGAGGTTCTTTCTTTTTTTGATAATGTTAGTTACGCAGTATCGGCTCTATGTATGTTTAGTCCCACGGCATGTCGCCGTTCAACAACGCGGTGTTCTTTTTTTTTAATAAAGTTAGTACTCCAGCAATGGCAATTAGTGACGTCACGACTGCCGGCATTGTGTGCACTGCGTCCCACGGTGGCTACATGCCGTCGAACAACGATGTGTTTTTTTAATTGTTAATTTTAATAAGTCAACCAGTCATAATGGGCTGTCGTCGAACAACACGGCGGCGGCGATCAGTGACGTCACACCCAGGTAGTTGCGGCATACAATTAAGGAGACCTCTCTCAAATACTGCACAGTCGTCAGCACTCGCTCGCCGTAAAGACATAGGCCATCGACCAACAGTAAGTCATGCACTAATGTATCAGCTGCACGTCCGATTAAGGAGACATCTTTCAAATACTGCACAGTCGTCAGCACTCGATCGCCGTAAAGCCGCGACATGTTCAGCAGTAGCATCAACACACTAACACACACGACGACGACCACCACGTGCCTGTATGTACATGTACCCTATGGTGTGGTTCCAACAACGAGAGAGAGCTTCATGCATGTGTCTATCGTGAACGTGTTGCATCAATGACTCAGTGGATGAAGGGAGGTCGTCGAGCGAGATCTGACGATGCAAAAATTAAATATTCTGATTCATTTACAATATGTAGCTATTTTGGATCAGATCAAATCGTCTCGACCAATCAGAAGCCAGGGATTTTGGCGACAATATTTGAATTGACCAATCAGAAGCGAGTGAGCTGTTACGTCACGAAAACATACGCCATGCTTTTAACGAAAACACATGGCAGCATACACTTTCGACCAATCAGAAAGCGATTAAAGGTCTAGCTGTGTGACGTCACACATTATTTATTTTATAAACAAAATATTACAGTATAAATACGAGAGACGCATGATCCCACGGCACACCGCTTTCAACTACTCATCATGGCTCAAATTCGTTGTTCGTTCGATGTGCGTTCTGGTTTCGCGAAACTGGCCGATGCACTCGAGAAGCCTGGACTGCTGATAGCCAGCGACGGCCGCGAAGCAATTTTCGTTGGTGAACTGCGTCTCAGAGTTGAAGCGGCCAACGCGTCATGTATGCAGTTTCAAAGATCTCGCCACCATGTTGACTCGCGAAGACAAGCACAGGTATAAAATGTTGTTAAAAGACAGACCTGGGCGGCTTTTCTTCGATTTGGAATGGATGGACGCCAGGTAACGGCCGAAGATCCGGTGTTGACCCTGCTGTCATCGTTGGACGAGTACTGCTTCAACTCTGAAGTGTTCCCATATAGGACTGTCCTATCGTGTCAGCGACGTGGGTCTAAGAAGCAGTCGTATCACATCGTGTTTCGAGATGCAGTGTTCCGCAGTGTCACTGGAGACATGAAGATCTTCGTACTAGGCAACGGAAATGCAAGTCGAGACCACGCCACTAGCAACCGACACGATTGTTCAATGTGGAGGGTGGATCAAGACCACCGATGAGACGCTGGCCGCGATAGATTCCATCATCGAAATGAGAAAGCCGAGGAACGGTGAATATCCAGTCATGCCGTTGAGCAGCATCGACGCAACCGACGCAACCGACGCAACCGACGCAACCGACGCAACCGACGCAACCGACGGGCTCTGCTGGGTACCAGATAAAGGAAAGAAGACGACCACCGATTACTCTCATCTCAACATGGTAGGCAAACCTTCAAAGACTCGATGTCTGACGGTTCGCTCCGACGAAGACATTGTCAACGCCATAGACGCTCGCCTACTACGTCAGATCGACTATGCTCGTCTGTTGGCGCCAGTGTGGATCTCGCTGTGCAGCTCTGCCCATCTGTCTGACGAGTTCCTGCTGGGATGGATTGCATCGGGAGACCCGAAGAAGACACGGAGACGACACGATTACTGTAAGAATAACTCAAGAGACTCGATCGTGTCGTGTGACGCTGCAATGAAATTTCTGAAGAAACTACGGCGAAGTAACCGACGCTCACACTGACGCCATACTCTGCCAGCCTCTGCTAGTACCCATCGAGCCGTCCGTCGCAGACGACTGGAAGCCTATTGCGGCAGGAGAGGCAATGCGGCAACACATCCAGCAACTGTGTAATCAAGACACCAAGACGATCGGAACGCGGAATGAGGTAAAACGCATGCATCAACACTGTACACAAGACACCCGAGACGAACGACGTGATAATCGTGGACGAGATGGCTACCGACGTGGGCAATATCTTTTTGAACTGGTCGAAGCAACTGCACACGTTCGAAGGCGACTCGACAAGTACCTCATCGACACTATCGCAGATCACATCAGAAATGCGCGAGTCGTCTTTGTAATGGAAGCTGCCCTACCAGAAGAGCGGCTCGACGCCAGCGTAATGTTGTGGGACAGGCGTGGTCTCTACTTGCAGTTACGTTCTTATATCCAACAGGAAGAGATAAACGATCTAGCCGATGACGGTAGTTTGGCGGATTGGAAAACATGGATGAGAGCGAAGAAGAGAGATATCGGCCCGAAAACCCAGCCTATTATCGATCCGTTAAGTAAGCGCATATATCGGCTAGTCGAGTTGAGTGAGCTTGCCGTGTACGATGCCAGCATGCCGACAGGCGTATTCTCTTACCTGGAAGAGTTTTCGACCGTGGACGAGCTCAAGATAGATTTGCTGGAGTGTGCAGTGGTACGCCGAAAAAGGGCCGTTATCTACGTGTCGTCATCGCGGACCGGAGTACAACTCGCCAACATGTTCTTCGCCAACATCGTCGACGAACAGACAGCCCCAAAGGTTCTGACCGTGAACGCCGCCACTATCGAGCGAATGGGCAGAGATCGTGTCATGCGGGAGATCGAGACGTGTCGATTTCTGAGTCAGCAACATGCTTAGCAGCGGCTACTCGTTCGAGATTCCCGACGTTGCCATCTTCGAGTTCAGTGCCAACACACCGCCGCTAGCAGACATGACAAAAGCTCTGTGCTCTCGTCAGGTCAGATCTGTGGGTGAGAAGACTCTCAAGTACACGGTCGTGTCTTATCCATATTCTCCGCAAGTGTCGCTCGAGAAAGTTGCCATTGAACACAGAAGGAAGAAGCTCGACAACTATGCGGCAGAACGGGCACTACACGACTACCACGTGAAAGAGTTCTGCGAACACCGACGACATTGTGCGGACGTTGCGTATGCTTAACCCTGCATCAGAGATGCGCTTGTACGAGCGTTTTCTCACGCTAACTCTATCGAATTGGAGTATCAGAGACCCGAGCTAGTCATTCGCGAAGCAGTCTCCGGAGATTCTACTAAAAAGGACGTGACGGCTGTCGGGGTACCGACTGTGAAAATATCAACAATTGTTCAGACAGCTGCCGCTTAGCGTCGTCATCGCCGGCTTCGAATCCACAAAGAGGAAGGTCTTGCTACCCAACATAGATTCGAAACGTACAGACTACGGGCGAGATAATGTGGACGACTTGCCGCTAATGTCTCTGGTAAATGGTCATGGCGAAATCACGGAAAACGTAGTTCCCCTCAACGGTAAGCGAAAGTGGGTGGCGGCTACCGACGACACAGCGACGAGCAAACGACGACGCGTATCGCTGCAGCAGGATGGCTAAGATGGCGACATGGATGCTGATGACGACTTCGACGACGGACATGCGGAATGACGAGGTAGCGATGTTGAAGAAGACTAGTGCTGCTGCTGTACTGAAGTGAATTGATACGAACTAACTGAGTAGATTGTTTACCCGTTTCATCTGCGTGATGCTTGTTTGAAATAAAACATTGTTAATCTCATATGTCTGTCTTGTATTTTACATGTTATGAGCCAGTAACGCAGTGAGTGCTTTTAGGAAAAAACCGCTCACTCCATTTTAGACATTAACATTTACTCGCTTCTGATTGGTCGATTCAAATTTCCCGCCAAAATCTCTGGCTTCTGATTGGTCTAGACATATTAGGCCACGCCCCACTCGCCCAGTATTGTAAGGAGATAGGAATATTTAAAAAGTTTGGGGGGCGTGGTATATCGCTCGACGACATCCCTTCATCCACTCACTCAAGTCAATCAGCCATTGATGTAACATACACACACTCACATCAGTCGGCCAGCATACATCTAGGTCACAACAGCACACATACACTCGCATCACAGAGTCGCCATACAAGTTAAAATGTTGGATCGTGATATCTCGCTCGACGACCTCCCTTCATCCACTCAACAAGTCAATCAGCCATTGATGCAACACGTTGACGAGAGACACACACTCGCACACCGACATCAGTCTTGTCCTGCATCTCAAATCGTACTAGCTTCTGATTGATCCATTCAAATTCCCCGCCAAGTGATCGAACATGTAGGGACCTCTCTCTGAGTAACAACAATCCCTACGTTTTCGTGACGTCATAGCTTACTCGCTTCTGATTGGTCAATTCAAGTGCTCCCGCCAAAATCCCTGGCTTCTGATTGGTCGAGACGGTTTGATCGGATCGAAAGTTGCCAAATATTGTAAATGAATCAGAATATTTAAATTTTGGATCGTGAGATCTCGCTCGACGACATCCCTTCAGCCACTCAGTCATTGATGCAACACGTTCACGAGAGACGCATATAGTCGGCCGGCCAGCATACATGTAGGTCACAACGGCGCGCACGCACGCACGCACGCACGCACGCACGCACGCACGCACGCACGCAAACGCACGCACGCACGCATGCACAAACACACACACACTCGCATCACAGAGTCATCCGCCACCATACAAGTTAACATTTTTGGATCGTGATATCTCGCTCGACGACATCCCTTCATCCACTCACTCAATCAGCCATTGATGTAACACGCACACTCACAGCAGTCGACCAGCATACATCTAACGACACTACTTAGCGATCACGACTGACGCTTCATGCATTGAGTGAGAGAGAGACACACTCGCATCACATCGGTCATCGGCCAGCATACAAGTTAAACTTTTGGATCGTCAGATCTCGCTCGACGACCTCCATCCCTTCATCCACAGCAACCACATATGAAGCACAATATAGTCAGCATGCAGGTATTGAGGCAACGCTTAGCTGTCCTGTTACTGCACGTTCGGCGTAGCGCAACATGGCAAGCGTTGTGCCTGTCTGCCCCACTATACCGAAGAGATGTGCAAAGACATGTACGAAGACGTGTGCTCAGACATGTGGCGCAGCTGTTTTTTTTATTTTTTGTTTTAAATCCGTGACGTCACTGACGATGGCCCTATGGAACAACTCGAGTGCTGCCGAGCGGCGAAATGCGTTAGCATGCGAGCTTGTCAGTGCATTGTCAGATGGCGGGCGGCTGTCTCGCTGACCACAACGGTGAAAAATTCATCGAGATCCGTCGACGCAATGCATAGTTACAGCATTGTAAATAAAAAAGCAAATGGCGGAGATGATTTTGTTTTTTGTGGGGGGGGGGGGGGGAGGTACTATTGTATATACTACTATGCTTACTGCCTACTGCCTACTGTTCAGTAGTAAATATATTTATATTGAAACTCCCATGTTTAAAATACGAATGAGAAAAGCAAATGGCGGAGATGATTTTTTGTTGTTTTTTTTTTTTTTTTTTTTGCTGTGTTGTATAGTATACTATGGTATATACTACTGCCTACTGCCTACTGTTCAGTAGTAAATATATTTATATTGAAACTCCCAGGTTTAAAATACGAATGAGAATAACAGTAGGCAGTAGGCAGGTAGGCAGTAGGCAATAGTAAATATATTACTATAGTACCACCCCCCCCCCCCCCCTCCCCAAAAAAAAAAAATAAAAAAAAAAAAAAAAAATAAAAAAAACATCTCCGCCATTTGCTATTCTCATTCGTATTTTAAACCTAGGAGTTTCAATATAAATATATTTACTACTGGACAGTAGGCAGTAGGCAGTAGGCAGTAGGCAGTTATTATATACTATAGTACCCACCCCCCCCCCCACAAAAAACAAAATCATCTCCGCCATTTGCATTTTCTTGGCCCAAATATGACGTCACAAGTTGCTAATTTACTCTATTTATTCAGCCAAGCCTCTGTAGCTCAGTTGGCAACGCGATGGACTCTGGATCCATCGATCTCTGGTTCGAAATGCGTCAGGGACAAGCAATAGGTATGCTGCATGTCTAGCCCAGTGGTACATGTTGCGGGAGTCGTCGAAATGCGTCAGGGACAAGCAATAGGTATGCTGCATGTCTAGCCCAGTGGTACATGTTGCGGGAGTCGTCTATCTCGGGGTAAAATGCGACGAAAATAACAACAATGTCGACGACGACGACTACGTTTTATTACAGACAGAATGAAGAAGAAATAAATTATAGAACCAATCGCTGGCTGCGTCACCGCTGTCCGTACGTGTTGACTCGGCAGCAGTTCTTGTATCCAGAACGGCGGCCACCGAAGCTTTTCGCCGCCATCGACTCGCAGGACGACGGTAGCTAGAACAGTTTTCCCACACTCGCGTCTGCCAGGTGACAGTAGTCGCTGCTGCTGTGGCGGCGATCGTTTGGGCGGCGGAACAGCTTGTACGACGATACGTGCGCGAAGTAGTCGTCGCTCGTCAGTGTCATCCTTGTCACGTCGAAGCGGGCAGCATGGTCGCCGTTGTTCATCTCCCTCGTTCCCCTGCTTCAGAGCACGAACTTCTCGAAGTCGCCGTAGTCGCCGCGCGTCTCGATCGATAGCGGCGTGCATCTGGACAGGTGGATATCTCTCACTTTGTCGAAGACGCAAAACGGCAACGATCATGTCTTCCTTCCATTGAGTTGTTTTCATTCCGGTTTCACGCCAGTCTTTGCAATATATTTTTAAACTGTAAATCGCTTTAAGTTCGTGTCTGAACTCATAGAGATGAGAGACCGCTTCTGTCCAGTTTTGTAGAATGTCATCTTCGTCGACCATCTGCATCATTTCGTCGAAGTACTCGTGGATTTGTCCTGCTGTGTATTGCTGTTGGTCTTCGCACTTTGCGGGAAGGCAGCAAGTGATGTAACTGCACCACTTCGTCGAAGCACTCGCGGGTTTCTTCGCATCTTGCGGGACGATAGCAAGTAAAGCCTTGGCATATGCCTCTTAGAAATGCCATTCCAGTAAGGCTACCTCTTTGTGATCATTCGATGTTGATTCCATCTTTCGTGTGTGGATAACCCGACCTGTCTGTTACGTTATATACCAGCAAATATCTAACACTGACCAATCAGCGACAACAAATACATATTTACACGGGCAACACGCGATTGAGATGGATATACAGATAATCATGGACAGGAAACAATTGTTGATACTCATACTGACGGTACCGACGTGTCTAGGTTTGTGCGCTGATCGAAAGAGTTGCTGTTTGGACACGTTCAGACACGATCTCTGCGAAGAAACCGGGGCGAATGCATGCTCTTGTGATGTAGCATGTCAGCTGTTTGGCAACTGCTGCAACGATTACAGAGAATTCTGCCTCGCCGGCGCACCTGTGTCTTGCAAATACGACAGCTGGCAAGAATGGGGACCGTGCCCAACGTAGTTGTGACATAGGTTATCAGACGGGACGACGTGATGTGGTGTACACTGTGGGAACTTTCGTGCGAGTCACCACTGCAGCTACACGACATACCGCAGTACACCAGGGATAATGTGCGCTTCAGTTCGGCCGTTTACGAATACGTCGGTCCTCCGAGTGGTGTGTGCGACACTCCGGACGGGATGAACATATGTGCCATGTGCTCGGATGATTCTAGATGCGGCATCAACGTCGTGAAAGTGGGAGAGTCCCTGGACATCGTTAATGCATCTTGTCATGGTACTTGGATCAAACGAACTGATTCCGCGTTCAGAGTTCCGTGTTCACTTGCGACTTTCAATATGGGTTCGTATGCGTTAAGAGCGTGAGGGAAAAAACTTATTTGTACTGGCTGGTCTGTCTCTTACGTTCGCCAAATTGAAACCATGAATTGGCGACAGATTATACACGTGCTTGCTTTTGTTATCTCTGCAGCTAATGCCGCCCACATACACGTTGCGCAATGTCGAGATGGGGGGAATGCCTCTACGAATCTCGCTACGAACGTTCGCATACATTTCGACGACATGGCTGTCAACGATAGCGCCAAGTCTGTATACCTCGTCATCGACGAGTCGGCACGCTCGGACTGCTATGAAGTGGATTATGATTCGAACACGATTCGCAACATCGCAGCCGGCGTGTGCGAAGAATCAACGCCGTCTCTGAATTACACAAGAGTATCTCATACTAGCGACGGAAAGCTACCCATCGAATACGTTTACTTCCTCGTCGGAGTTACTGGAATAATGACTGCCTCGGTAATCGGTATCGTATTCATCGCAAAGTTCTTCGTTCAGCGAAGGTCCGTCATACCAAAGAGCATGATGTGACCTTCTCCAGATCTTCGTCCAGACTGATAACTTTGGTCTGAATGCGCATGCGTAAGAGACGATGCGCGCAACGTACGTATCGAGTATATAAGTCAGACACACAGCTCTGATTCTCATTACTCATCGAACTGCCGAAGAGAACAGAACACAATGCAGAAGAACGGGACCTGTTGTATGTGCGAAGCGCCGTGCTATATCGAGTGCGCCAGATGCTTCGTGATATTGGAGAGTCATGGCCAGGAACATCGTTGCCCAGACATAGACGAAGGTTTCTTCGAAGACGATGAACTCGAAGAACTCCAACTCTGCGATGCATGCGACACGGTCATCGACTCGGCCTGAGCTGACTGTGCAACAGCATTGCAATGTATTGCAACCCAAAACGGCCCTTTTCAGGGCCAATCATACTCTCTTAAGAGAAAAACTTACAATCAAAATAACATTTAAGCTATTAAAATGATGTTGTTCATTCTTATTATCTCATTGGCCACCATGTCAGTTATATCTTTGAAAAGAGGCCGAAGTCGACACGCTTCCCTGCGAAAGAAGTTGCGAAATGTTTCGGGGATCAGCAGCAACGATTCAATCATTGTTCGACCCGAGGTCACAATTCTGAACCGACGCCCAGATTTCGTATTAATAATTCCCGGGAAAGCGATAGTGTTACTAGAGTACAAGACAACGACGTCCACACGAGGTCTACCTGTACACAAACCCTACATTGATCAGTTTCGTGATACGCTCGTCAAGTTTCGACAATGTTTACAGAAAAACGCGAAGGTACACCAAGGATGAAACTTATCAGCATACTTTTGATTTGGAGTAGCTCCAGTAGGAAGACGCGTGCCGTGTGCGCTTATTCGAGCGAGATTGAAAGAAGAAATTATTGTTTTTTCCATTAAATTGTATTTAATCAACATATTTGTTAGTCGTTGTATCACTCGTAAAAACAATGTCTCTGCAGCATAACGTATTTTAGAACCACAGTTCGCGACAGCCTGGTCGAAACGACGACGATGAAGAAGTCGCCTTATTTAATCAATTTGATCAGCCGGCTGTCAGGGTGCAGCTAATAAAGCGCGCGATCAGTACACGTCGGTGCCCGGCACTTCGAAATTCGAACCTCTCGTCGACGAGATTCTAGCGACGTACCTAGCCTAGAATACCGACATGAGTTTTATCAGAGATTTGCGCATTGTGACACCTACTCAGAAATCGATGTCGGCCAGTTTGGCCAAGCTGCGATACACTAAAGACGAGTTCATCGTCGAAACTGGCGTGGAAGCGGTCGCGAACAAACTGCGCAGTGCGTTCCATCAGTTCATCGAGTGGCAGATGCTCATCGGTGCTGTTCCGTATCGAAGGGTCGTCGAAACGGACACGGCTACGTTGAACAAGGTCAAACACGGCAACACGTTCTTCGGCGACGATGTGCTGAAAGACATGCTCACTACGCGAGGCAGCATTCCGGCATTCGCTGAAGTGTGCATCGTCTTTAACGGCATCGACGTCGAGTGCTACCATCTGCCGACGAAGGATAAACTCGAGATGTTCGGGCAGCTGAGATTCAATGTGGAAAATCACGAGTTATCCCTGAATACTCAGGGAGAGATATTGTTCTACCGGGAGCTGTACGTGATCAATGTCAGTCGCTGCAGCGCTACGTCCTTATCGAACCACAGCTTGACGAGCAGCGGCGAAAGGCGGGGACAACAGCAAGCAAGTCGAGCGACAACGATGATCACAGCCCGCTGTTTCACACGCTGACCAAGACCCAGACACAGGTGTTCGACGAGAACAACCCGCTGTCCAGCATGTCGCGTGTGACTGAGCGAACCAACGCATTGCTCGAATACATGTCCCGCGTCTCTACGGAAATGGACGACCTGGAGGTGAAAATGAACATGTTTCTGAACGAGTTGTCGACGTTTGTCGACGAAATGATACACGAGGGAATGGAGAGTTACTTCAAGAAACTCAAGCCGAAGCTGGACGACTGGGAGAGGTCGGTTCGCGAGCATCTCAACAAGTTCCGACTGCACGCCGTGAAACAGCTGGCAACGCTGCCTCGCGGTCTGTACGTGTTCCAAGAGCGAGCCTCCGAGCTGAACATCGAGAACAACATGGACGTCGACGAATTCGTAGAGGAACTCTCATCGACCACCGTGTCGTCCAGGAACGTTCCAAACATCTCAGCCTTGCAGGAACTAGACAGGACCGAACTGGATGTGCGGCAAATGCAGGATAAGATGTCCGAATACTTCGACCTGGCCACCAAGTTCATGGACCGTCTGCGAGACGCACAGCGGGTCATCACCAAGCTGCAGGTCGACGACAGCGTCAAAGAGTTGCACATCAAGGCGCTCACGCAGCAGAAGAAGGAGATTGTGTCACTGGCGGCAAAATTCCGCAACGCATCCGACAAGCGTGTCGACGTGTACAGGGAGAGACTGAAAGATGTCAATCACCAACTAGACGGCTACGTACAGTTTCAGAATGACACCATGGCGCAAACTGCAAGACATTTCGTCAACATCGGAGGCTCGTGACAAACGGCGGCCAGTGGGTCGATGCGTTGAAGAAGAAGCGTGACAAACACGAGGAACGTGAGCGACTGACTCTTGTGAGAGAACTTCTGCAAATAGTATGACACGACTACGAACCAGCTGGTCAGAGGTCAGCGTCAATTGGCCGACTTCGAATTCATGAAAGCCAACGGCACAGTGCGTCACGTGAACATGAATTCGAAGATTGGCGAAAGTGCCCTGGTTCAAATAAAGAGATGTGCACGTATCTGCAATGGTATTGTGACCGCATCGGTATGACGGACACTGCTTTCGTCCTGTACATGTTTACGTTTCGAAGCAAAACGGTTCATGTTGTTCATATACCGAAGATCCGTAAAACGACGACGACGACGAAACCCAGAGCGAAACGTCAACCAAAAAGGCCGCCGCCGCCGCCGCCGCCGCCGCCGCCGTTACAGCGTGCGGCTGATAAGGTTCTTCCGGCGACGACGTGGAACGTGATAAGATACGATTTCAGATACAGGCCGATCAAGCCGACCACGACATAAAGTTGAACCAGATCCAGTCTTCCATCGCGATCGACGAGATCAAGGCGAAGAGCCAGTCGTGTATGGTAAACATGCAGTACGAGCTAGGCCTGGGCAAGCTGCTGGGCAAGCTGCGACTGGAAGAGTGGAAGACGGAACTGCATAACGTCATCGGCAAAGAGTCGCTGTACAAGAATCACGAACACCAGTTCAGTATGATAAAGATGCAGTCGGAAATCGAGAACGACACACAGAAACAGAGGGACTGGTACACGGCAATGGAGAAAGAGCGCGATCGGAAGTTCAAAAAGGAACTGCAGGAAGACAAGCACGAGCAGACGGCAAGACTCGACTATATCGAGAAACAGTTTCGTCAATTTCAGACCAATCAAACGCGACAACACGAGACAAGCCTGAAGGAACGAGACGAACACTTCGCTACCGACATGCAGACACTGCGTGACGAGCATGCGCTGTTCATCGAGGCCAACAAGCGACAGTTCGCCAGACTCATGGAACAGGACAGACAGAGCTACGAGATCAACATGACTAGGGTTAAACTTCTCGGACAACCAGCAGCAGAGCAAAGCGAGGGTCGACATCAACATGCAACAGTTCAAGCAGTAGTTTACGTGTGAGTTGGAAGATCGCAAGCTGGCCACGACATCCATACAGGCCAGTAGAAAAGAGCACATGGACAGGTACAAGGCCGACCTGCTGGCAAGCGTGAAGAATCGCCAGATCGACAAGCAGGACGAAAACGAGAAGCTGAAACTGGAAATGAAGATGGCCGAGTACAACTTGAAGATGCAGGACGCCGTAGCCAAAGCATCTACGAACAAATTCCAATTCATAATTCGTCGACAACAGATCACTGCATTCGAGCTTCAGATGGAGAAGGCGGCCAACGTTGCACCGCACTCGGTCATTTGCGCCTTCGAGCAACTATGGAATACCCAGTACGAACTCGACATGGATCCGAATCGAGTACTGAACTACAAGCGGGAGCTTGCGGGCATGGCGAAGAAGGCCATAGAGAACCACGTCGTGTTTTCTGCGTACGTTACCGAGGACATGTCCGATGTGGTATTGAGAGCACGACTCAACATGTGTCGCAACTTTGCGAGACTGGGTATGTACGTGTTCAAGACTGGACCGGCGTTCGAATTCACAAAACTGGCACTCGACGACGATCACATGCGACTGCTGGAAGAAGCGAATTTAGCCCCCGATAACGAGTTTGCTACACTGAGGTACCACGTGACCACCGTCGCTGGTGGAACACACACGATCACTGACATCCTTGAGTTCATGAAACGGAGTTTGGTGTTTCCCTATAACGCGGAATACGACGTACTCGACTCGAACACATACACGGTGCTGTTCAATGGGAAGTCTGTGTCTGCCGCCGAATTAGTACGAGACATATTCTTCTCCAATGATCGGACAACGGAGATGCTTAAGCGACATCGTTGTCGTCCTCCGGTAGCCGATGAATCTGCCGAGTATGTCGTTAAGCCTACGAGACGACGATCTGTACCTATTTATGTCAACGATAATCAAGTGAAAGTTCCCGTGTTGCGTAACAATTATTTGTTTGATATTATACCGTTATTTATTGATGTGGTGGCTATATAAAAAGGTTGAGAACTAGTCCATGGTCATTGTTTATTCAATCCCGTGTTGCAATGAATACAGAAACGTTCTACTACTTGCACGATATCACAACGACTACGTTGTCGAACCGCGAACTGCTTGCATACTGCGTTCGACACAAAGTTGACATGAACGAGATGCCTCGCGAATTAAGAAACCATCTTACGCAGTGCTACAACAAACGGACCAACGTGGACATTCTACAATGCTACGAGTGGGACGGCAATCGAGTTCGTCAGGACGCCAAACATATTGTTACCGTCGTTGGCGAGACGTACAACCACTACGTGAGAGACGAAAACGGTGAAAACGAAATGTCCACTGCGGATGCCGACAGCTACGACTTTGCGACGAGACGATACAAAAAGATGCGATTCAGAAAAGAGAGACACTTCTCCGAGCAAGAGAGCAACAGACGCGTACTTCAGTTATTTCGAAATGGCGATCGTGTGTAAGGAAACAGTCACAAGTTCATAAACGAGTTCTGCTATAATCTTTACGAGAAGCACCTGGACACGAGTTCAAGGGAAGACTATACGAAAGCCTACGAACGGCATCCCGAAACCTCTGCTGATGTGCCAGCCATATATCGAATCGGAGACGGTTGTATTTGGGAGTGCAGCGGACATCAAGGTCGTGGACGATTCGCACATCACAGACTTTGGGTACAAGCACAAGACACTGTCATTCGATATAGAAACGATCATGGTTGACGCCGCTAGTAAGAAGATCCAGGATCGGATAATACAGATCAGTGCCGTCTACCAGGAAGGAACTGCAGTTCTCCGCTGCCTCGGAATAACAGTTGGCGATGCAAGTTGCGAGCCGGATGACTACGAGTTTTCGTACATGAAGAAGTTTTTCGAGAACTCGGCACTGCCTGCTACGGATATGTATTGTGTGGCCGACGAACGGCAGCTGATCGCGAAGTTCATCGACATTGTGAAGGAGACGAAGACTACCTTGCCGGCTACAACTTGATCGGCTTCGACCTGCCGGTAATCGTAAAGTTGGCAGACAGACACGAGATCGACCTGGTCGACGAACTGTCTCAGACGAAAGGGTTCGCATTGAACAAGGCGTGCGTCAAGAAGTCTCTAGAAACGTCTAGGAAAAGGAAAGGCGCATCGACCCTGAAAGACAACCAGCACTTCGAACTGAGTTACACATTGTTTCCATGCATGCTGGTGAACGACCTGTACCGCTGTCACAAGCATGAAAAGCTGGGACGATCTCGCCAAGTTGGCTCTGGGCGTTGGCAAGGACGACGTGAGCTATGCCGATATTCCACTGCTCTATTACTCAGACGAGACGTGCGACAGAAGTACGCTCATGAAGTACAACGTACTGGATTTGTTACTGTGTACGGCACTCATCAGCGTAAACGACGACTTCAGCTCGTACAAGTTCTTCGTTACTAGCTCGTACGCGTCGAAAATTCCGCACTCAAGAGTTTTTCAACATGCAGTAGACGACGCTGATCGTGCCCATGTTCTACTATGCATTCAGACAGATGGGGATGCTTCAGGACATGAAGATCAAACCTCTCTCCGAAAGTCACAAGCTGTGTGTGGAACAGGTAACTCGTCATTGCATGTACGGTGTACCGTGCACGTACCCGCTTGCACAGGAGGTGGTGGAAAAGTTCAGCTCTGGCGAGATCAAGATGAAAACGTTGCTGAAGCAGTTCAGTTTTAACGAGAAGTTCGGCCAACTGCAAGCCGTCGACATCATGACGGCCATAGACGTACTGAAGAAACAATTCGCGAGCCCACAACAGAAGAACACGAAACATGGTCCGCACAACTTCTACACGCTCACACATCTGATGTTGTATCTGATGACGATCACAAGAAGACGGACATTCGAAGCCTGAGTGATCGCGAAGCGACCGCCAACTACGTGTGCTTTGTGAAACTGAGACGCGTCAAGTCGGTGTACTGCAATATCTGGGCAGACATCCTGGAGAACAGATTGAGGTACAAGAAACTGATAGGTACATTCCCGAAGGCCAGCGACAACAACAGTCAATGAGATGAGCGATACGTTCAAGATATCGGCTAATTCTGTCTACGGCGTACTCCCGCACATGGGACAGTGGAAGATCAGCGCGGCAATCACATCCAGGGGTCAACAGAACATTCAGAACGTGGCCAAGGACATTGAGCGGACGCACGGAAGTGTGACAATGTATGGGGACAGCGTAATGCCTTACACACCGATAACGTATAAGAACGAAACTGGTAGACTCATTACGGTGACTATCGAAACGATAGCAGCCGAAGAAGACTATTCGCCGTATAGCGTATTCAAACTTCACGGTGGAGACGGAACGAGAAGGGACAAGGAACAACACGTCCCCGAGAAACCAATCTACGTATTGACCATAAACGGATGGAGTAGGGTTAGACGTATCATCAGACATACTACCCGAAAGAAAATCTACAGGGTTGTCACGCATACCGGAATCGTTGATGTTACGGAGGACCATAGTTTACTCGATCGCGACGACGGAATAATCACACCGGCCGAATGCAACATCGGGACACGACTTGCATACCGACGAAAAATTGGTCGGGCACGGAGGCAGCTATATTACCGAACCCATCGCCTACGTGTTCGGAATGTTTGTCAGGGACGGTAGTTGCGGATCGTACAGTACGAAAAATGAATGAAGGACAGGGGAGAGCTGGTCAACACGGGGGACTCGACAATATATCAGTCAAAGTGATAAAGGTTAAGAGCGATGGAAAAACGGTAAAATACGAATCGCTGGACTACCTGAGCAAGCAACAGCGAGACGGACTTCCGTTGCAACTGGACTCCATAGCGATTGCCAGTATGGATGGAAACTGAAAATAATGACGGTCATTCACCCAAAGACGACCTGCAGACATTTCGTCGATCTGTTGGATTTGAAGACTGCGTCATCTGTACAAAAGGAAGAGTTCGGCAAGTTTGTTACGCCGACCGAAGCGAGAAAGATCAAAGACGACGATGTCCGTTCATCGAAAGGGACAAAGCCGAGCAGCATACTGCTGAACGACACGATGTTCAACTTTTTATCTGCATCTGAAGACGAGAAGAAGCGAAGCCGTGTCGCAAAGCGAAAGAACGACAGTGATAAAGGAACACAGGTCGCGAAACGTTTGAAGCAGATGACAATCAATTTCGTTTGACGAAAATCAGGTATATGTATCAGCAGTTGATATGATCAGCAGTTGATGTGATCAACACAACATTCCAAATAAAACGACCCGCAGGTCACCCCTTACCTTGACGCGGTCTGCGGGCTTAATCTTGGAATTGCCATCACAATTCCTAGGGATTGCGGCTGCAATTCCCAGATAACTAACAAGGGGTGTGTTTCCTAAGGACTAACTGGGTTATATGCATGCACTAGCTATTTGTGCATGCACATATTACCTAAACACCCCTTGGTGACTCGTAGGTACTCTATGCATTCCCGCACAAAGGTAAGTACACTTACCTTTGGGCGTGTGTGTAGGGGAACCTGGCTGGCCGTTTGCCGTGGCCTGCGACCCGAACGTTTTGGAGGAAGGGATCCTGGTGGATGAGTGTCTTGCGTGGCTGGCAGAATTTCTGGCCAAGATGTCACCCATTACTACAATACACCACTTCGGCCCTGACTTCAAGGCAAACGGGAGGTCCTTGGGTGAGCACGCCCAATGGGATTAATCGGCTTCTGTGGCACCCGGTGTTGGAGTCGTGACTGGAGCATATATATTTTTTTATTTTTGCTTTGTTTTGTTATTATTTCATATATACGTGAGTACATTATCTTGTTCCCTTTTACATTGTGTCACCAGTCCGCGGCTCTAGTAGGTGTCACGGTTTAGTGCTACACGAGTGAGTTATTTGTCTTGTTCGAATATATCACTATGTATCCTCGGTGTGCGGTGCGGAGACCCGCACCATTAGCACATCCCCTTGTAGGGCTCCATGGAGGGTGGGGAACATAGTGATGAATATACCGGCCTACTGATATGCATCGCCAAAAAAACAAAAAACAAACTTCTTCACAATTATCCACAAACCCAATTGATTGGAAGGCTTCGGACTTCACAAAGTCGTCTAGCCAACCTTGTTCAGCTGGCCCATCTAAAAAACGGACACGGATTCCTTGTGGTCCATGCAACTGACACAGACAAGCCTCTTGAACAATTGTCTGTCTTTGTTTTATCAAAGATACTGAATAGTGTGGCAGGAGAGCCCAATAACTTGAAACGGTTGCGCTCTGGTGACCTTCTTATTGAAGTTGACAGAAAGAGCCATGCAGAGAATCTACTGCTTTGTACCAAGTTCGTGGATACCCCTGTCGACATCCAGCCGCATAAATCTTTGAACAGTTGCAAGGGAGTTGTCCGATCACCGGAGTTTGCTCATGTAAGTGAGCAAGAAGTGATCGAACAACTCGAGCCACAAGGAGTTGCTGATGCTCGAAGGATTAATAGAAAAGTGAACGGACAACTAGTCCCGACTAATACCTTCATTCTAACTTTCAACCTTACTGAACTACCAAAAGAACTTAAACTAACCAGATGGTTACTCGTCACAATTGACCCATACATACCAAACCCGTTGCGCTGTTACAACTGCCAACTGTACGGCCACCACAAAGACAGATGTAAGACAGATCTTGCATGTGCACGCTGTGGCATTGCCAAGCACAGTAATGAAAACTGTGTGGAGGCCGAACATTGTGCCAACTGTAATGGTAATCATTCGGCATATTCGAAAGACTGCCCGAAGTGGAAGATCGAGAAGGAGATAGTTCGCGTGAAACATACACGCAACATATCATTCCCTGAAGCCAGGAAGATTGTTGAAATGCCAACAACTCCTATCCCTAGCTTTTCTTACGCTTCGGCTGCAGTCTCTCGCAAGCCCAGCAGAAGCATTTCAACTCAAAAGGACGTTTCTTGGAAACCAGCTGAACACCCTACAATAACGTGGTCCTATAATCCGCCACACTACAAGCCTTTCAACTAGTGGTGCAACGATATACCGGTATACCGGTATATTGCGATATGTCATCCTGACGATACGTATCGCGGTACGGGTTTCGCGTATCGCGATATTTACACCATATTCTCGGTCGCCAACTTGTGTTAAAATAATTGTGTAAAATTATTCAAAATCATTCAAAACATAATTTTTAATATGACAGAAGTCAATATTTGTAATAAACACGCCACAATTAGATGACTAATACATGTAGCGAGTAATCTCGGACATCCAACACATCTGGAAGTTTTACAGCAAATTCCGTGTGTAAAGTTTGTAAACCGTACTGTTGCCTGGGTTCATTTCCCACCCAGTGACCTAAATCTCGCTAATTGCAGGTTTGTCGAACTGTTACAATACCATTTGTTTTACGACACCCGATTGTTTGACCAAATGTTCATTACATCATTATGAAAATCACTAAAATCATGCCTACCCGCTGTGACAATAAAAGTCACGGGTCGATAGTTTCAATAATCCCCTAGCCAAACATTGCTTCTGGCTACTATAATTGTCAGTTCAAAACACGTGTTATTCTCGTGGCGAAGTTATTTATACAGTACAGCCAATCGCTGGTAAGTAAAGGCAGCCCTTAGTGGCATGATTGACAGGTTACTGTTGCGAAAGACGTCGGCAATAGATCTATCAGCGATTGATCATGAACGAGGTAGAGTTAACTCCCTCCGAATACTCTCAACCAGACAAACAAACACATGCAAACACGTGTTTTAACGGGCACCGGATGCGAGTCGTTTCTGGGTCGGGCTAGTAAAAATGATTAGCTGGGTCGCCCGGTGGAGAACAAATTTCGTAGTTGTCTACACACATTTTTGTCAGCTTATGACGCTTTGTGTGATACCATTTCCGAAATAAAAATAACATCCAATCGTTAGCTACGATTGTGGGTATACCCACTGAAAGCGCCACCTGACGAACCGAGTCGTGGCCTACACAGCGGATGCTTCCGCCCATGATTGCAACTTTCTTTTTCGCCGTAAAGTGTGAAAGAATTAAATACAAAATCGATATATTCTAATGCAATCCTTTTATGCCAAAAACAAGTATTGTTTATTACATTACTAACTGTTTATTTCAACCAAATATGACTAACTCTATTGTCAGAAAAGATGAAAAAGTCTGTAAATATCACGGACAATTTCGGCGATTTCGAACCTACGTAGTTTCGTCCTTTTGCAACTGTTTCCAATCGATGTTAACGTAACACGATTTTTATGATAATTCAGTTTGGTATTAAGTAAATATACAGAATTTATGCACATCCAAGTTCATAAACGATATTTATGTACAGTTTAAGAGGTTCACATGGGTGGTAACAACATATACTTTTGAGATGAAATATTTTTTTATTTTATTTTTCAAATTCTACAATCTGTTTTCAAATTACTACAATCTACTACATTTGCTTCCCAGCCCTCACCCCTCCCCCCTCCCCAACTCCCAATGTGTCTTTTTATTTCTCAATGAAAGTATACGTTGTTAACGCTCGCTTAAACCGTCTCGACGAGGTGGCTCAGCATGATGATGCCTCTACCCGTCTAATAGATATGCATGCTTTTGAAAACATAGAGTTAATGTATGCAGTTACGCGATAACTACATGTATAAGTATCGCAATATATCGCAATACGGGTTTGACCGTATCGTTGCACCTCTACTTCCAACACATCTCACTCATCGTCTAAACAGACGCAATCTCCCCGAGGCCGGAGCCCAAAGGCGTCAACCTCTAAACCTACTTCGGAAGGTGGGACCTCAAAGGCCACACCTTCCAAAAGCCCTAAAGGTCGGACTAAAAAGACCTTAAAACAGATCACGGCCGTGTCTCCTCTGCGATCACGGCAAGGGCCGGATGACAGGTCGGCCTCTCCACTACCACTCAGGGGTAGGCCCACTGCCATGGAGAGGATCCCTACAAAACCGCCCAGGAAAGGGTCTGATAACCCTGGATCGCAGAAAGGGTCTGATGACCCTGGATCGCAGAAGGGGGCAGACGGCCCCATTCCACTTAAGAACAGGTTTGAGTCGTTGGACTTGATGGAGACTGAAGAGTCTTCTGACATTTCAACTCCCAGGCCTGTTCCACCCCGCAAACCCATACTTCCACCTACTTAAAATATGGATACTGTTATCCAATGGAACTGTCGAGGAATTAAAGCAAATCGTGATGAATTAACAATTGTATTAACTCAATACAACACCATTGCTGTTTGTCTTCAGGAAACATTCCTGAAAGTTGACGATACATTTTCTTTTAAATCGCATGCATTATACAGTAAGTGTTCAGATAACGCTGAACGCGCATCTGGTGGAGTCTCAATCCTCGTTAATTTGAGCACCCCACATAGTCTCGTGAATCTTGACACTAATCTTCAGGCTGTGGCCGTTAGTGTTACGATGCACAAGACTATTACGTTATGTTCCATCTACATTCCACAATCTGCGGTCCTGTTAAAATCAGAACTAGATAATCTTGTCTCTCAGCTCCCTTCGCCTTTCATTCTCCTTGGCGATTTTAACGGACATAACATGCTTTGGGGTTGTAAAGACACAAACAAAAAGGGGGAACTTATTGAAAATTTTCTTTCCGATCACAATCTCAGCATTTTTAATGATAAATCGTGCACATATTTACATCCCGCAACCGGCTCATATTCCTCTCTGGATTTAACTCTGTGTCATCCTTCTCTGTATTTATACTTTACGTGGAAGGTTGGTGACGACCAATGTGGGAGTGACCACTTTCCTGTCTTCTTACAGAGTAATGGACCACCATCCACTGACAGAGTCCAGAGGTGGAAATTACATAAAGCCGATTGGGACACATTTCGTAATATGTGCATGATTGAACTAGATTTTGACCGCTTTCGAGATGCGGAAGATCCACTAGAACATTACGTTTCCCTTTTACACGATATTGCAGAAAAGACAATACCAAAAACCTCGGCAAAGCCCAAACGTGTCAATAAACCATGGTTTCACGAAAAATGCAAAGAGGCAATTACTGCTCGTAAGCAGTCTATTCGTCAAATCAATAATAACGCAACACCAGCAAACTTAAATGCTCATAGAATGTTTAGAGCTAAAGCTCGACGCACTATCAAAGCTAGTAAGAGAAAGACTTGGAGATCTTTTGTCTCCAAGTTGAATTCGCGATCTAAAATGAAAACAACATGGGACATGATTCGTAAGATAAACGGTAAAGGTAAATCAACTTCTATCAATCACCTCAACAAAGCAGGACATAAAGTATCTTCCAAAACAGACATTTCGAACACATTAGCAGATACCTTCTCCAAGAACTCCTCATGTGATAACTGTTCTGAGGAGTTCTTGAAGGTGAAATCTGAGCAAGAGAAAACTAAACTTAATTTTAATTTAGACAATTCAGAACATTACAACGCTCCTTTCTCTATGAGGGAATTAAAAGCTTCCCTCGAGAAAGCACATGATACATCAGCAGGCCCTGATGATATCCACTACCAACTGCTTAAACATTTACCTGATCACTCTTTAGACAACCTCCTTGAAATATTTAATACCATTTGGGAACAAGGCGTCTTTCCGCCTTCATGGCGGGAAGCTAATCATACCTGTTCCCAAACCGGGCAAGGATCACACCGACCCATCAAGTTACCGTCCCATCGCACTTACTAGCTACGTCTGTAAAACCATGGAACGAATGATTAAAGACAGGCTTGTCTGGTTTCTGGAATCCAATGGACTGATATCTGAGTATCAATCTGGATTCCGTCGCCAGAGAAGCACTGCCGATAATCTGAGTAGACTCGAAGCATTCATTCGAGATGGGTTTGTTAACAATGAGCATATAGTTGCCATATTTTTTGACATAGAAAATGCATATGACACGACGTGGAAGTATGGGATTATGAAGGACCTTCATGACCTCGGTCTGAAGGGTCATCTCCCTGATTTTATTTCTAATATTTTGAAAGACAGACAATTCCAAGTCCGAGTCGGTACAACCCTTTCTGATCCCCATGAACAGGAAATGGGTGTACCCCGCAGGGAAGTATATTGTCTGTTACCCTTTTTAGCATTAAACTGAATAATATTGTAAAATGCCTGCAACCAGGTGTTGACTGTTCTTTATATGTCGATGATGTTTTAATATGTTACAAATCAAAGAACATGCATACTATTGAGCGCCAATTACAACTGAACCTCAATAGAATAAACAAGTGGACCACAGAAAACGGCTTTAAGTTTTCGAAATCTAAAACTAACTGCATGCATCTTTGCAAGAGACGCGGTCTTCACCCTGATCCCGAACTTAAACTGGGAACACATTCCATCCCAGTTGTTCGGGAGCAGAAATTTCTTGGTCTTATCTTTGATCCTAAACTCACTTTTAAACCCCATTTACGATACTTGAAAGCTAAATGCCAGAAAGCACTCAACTTAATGCGAGTGGTAGCAAATCATGACTGGGGTGCAGACCGAAAGGTGCACCGCCTTTACATCGCACATGTTCGCTCAAAACTAGACTACGGATGCACTGTATATGGGTCTGCCAGTAAATCCGATCTTCGGACGCTCGATCCAATACATCACCAATGCTTACGACTCTGCCTGGGTGCATTCCGTACGTCTAACGCACAGAGCTTATATGCCGAAACAAATGAGCCTTCTCTCCACGACAGACGCACCAAATTATCTTTGCAATACGCCACTAAACTACATTCCAATCCATCTAATCCAGCTTATAACACTGTCTTCCATCGAACTACAGATGCTGTATTCGATAAGAAACCAAGCTTCAAGCCACCATTCGGTAAGAGAATGGATCCTTTGATACACGATGCTGGCTTGGATCTGGATCACATTGCCAAATACGCTGTTCCAGATACTCCAACGTGGCAGTTGGAGCAGCCCAATGTGATCTTCGATCTTAGTCAGCACACGAAAGCAACAACTGATCCATCCATTTTTAAATAACTTTTTCTTGAGGTTAAAGACAGATACAATACATACACTCCGCTTTTTACTGATGGCTCAAAGATCGGGGACCGGGTAGCTTCTGCTGCCGCTGTCCCGAGGGAGATCGTCAATCCAGACTCCCAGACAAATCTTCGATATTTTCGATTTTACTTGCTCTTGATTTCGCGAAAATATCTTGGAGAAAGCAATTCATTTTATTTTCCGATTCATTATCTTCACTACAAGCTTTGTACAACATGAAGCTTGAACATCCACTTATCCGCCAAATCATGGAGCTACACCATAATTTACTTTCGTCTGGCAAGGACATTATTTTTTGTTGGCTACCCAGTCATACTGGTATCAAGGGCAATGACAGGGCAGATAGTGCTGCCCTGGATCTACCAACTTCTCATTTTCCTGTTTGTTATCATGATTTTAAATCATCCATCAACTCGTTCATCTCCGATACAATGCAGATCCAGTGGGATATGCTCACACATAATAAACTTCATGCTGTGAAACCGACTCTGGGCGAATGGACTCCTGGCTACAGACATGTACGCCGGGATGAAGTTGTCCTTAGTCGATTGCGTATTGGACATACACGACTAACGCATTCGTATATGCTCAAAGGTGAGCCGCGTCCATGGTGTATTCCATGCCACAGCGCATTTACCGTGCAACACATCCTACTGGACTGTATCGATTTTGCCGATATTCGAGGCAAACACTTCAATGTTACTTCACTTGCGGAGCTATTCCAGGTGGAGAACATTGAAGGTTTGCTTCACTTTCTACATGAAACTAACTTGTATCGGAAAATCTAATTTTATTATTGTATACATGTTTCTCATTATTATACTTTTATAATTCTATACACGTTGTTCATTTATATTATTTATCATATTAATATTTTTACCTTATCATCTGATTGATTATTACATGTAACATACTATTTTACTATTCTTTTTATTCTTCATCTACATTGCTTGGCCCTAAATGATACTCTTTTGTGTTGATGGGCCGTTAAGCACCATTCCATTCCATTCCATTCATCTACATTGCTTGGCCCTAGTGTTGTGTTGATGGGCCGTTAGACGTTTCGTGATCACAACCTTGCGTGTGTTCAACATTCAGTGCACTTAACACGGTTGGCGTCGTTCACCAATATCGACGTATATTCCGTCTGGGTCGAAGTTGGTCAATGGCATACTGGACAGACGAGCATTGGCAGTGTTTCACAAAACGTGACACGTCGGTACTACCAGACGTTTGGGAAAGCGATTATCGGGTTGAGTTTGACGACCACGTCTTAGTATCGAATAGATTGCGTCTACTGTCATGCTCGCTGGAACGAGCGCAGTGCCTAAGATTTGACATCGGGACGAACATTGTATTCGACGAGTACAACCGGTGCGACTCGACAAGGCCGCATTAGAGACACACAAGACTCTTCAAGAGATTAGCTCCAGACAACGAGTAGCAGCAACATCTGTTTTTTGCAGGCAACATCGAGCTAGACATAGGCATCGGCCAGCTACGAGGTCTGGACGAGACAAAGATCGTCGAGTCGAACTCAGTAGCTGGTGGTGCGAATACACGTTGCACGCCGCTATTGATCGAGACGCGCGGCGACTACGGCGACTTCGAGAAGTTCGTGCTCGGCTACCATGCGGCGTGTCTCGTCCGCTTCGACGCGACAAGGGTGACACTGACGAGCGACGACTACTTCGCGCACGTATCGTCGTACAAGCTGTTCCGCCGTTGTGGATACAAGAACTGCTGCCGAGTCAACACGTACAGACAGCGGTGACGCAGCCAGCGATTGGTTCTATAATTTATTTCTTCTTCATTCTGTCTGTAATAAAACGTAGTCGTCGTCGTCGACCATTGTTGCTATTTTCATCGCATTTTACCCCGATATAGAGGACTCCCACAACATGTACCACTGGGCTAGACATGCAGCATACCTATTGCTTGCCCCTGACGCATTTCGAACCCGAGATCGACGGATCCAGAGTCCATCGCGTTACCAACTGAGCTACAGAGGCTTGGCTGAATAAACAGATTAAATTAGCGACTTGTGACGTCATATTTGGGCAAAAAAAAAAGCAAATGGCGGAGATGATTTTTTTTTTTGTGTGGGGGGGGGGGGCTACTATAGTATATACTACCTACTGTATATACCTACTATGCCTACTGCCTACTCTGCCTACTGCCTACTGCCACTGCCTACTACTGCCTACTACTGCCTACTCTGCCTACTGCCTACTGTTCAGTAGTAAATATATTTATATTGAAACTCCCAGGTTTAAAATAGAATGAGAATAGCAAATGGCGGAGATGATTTCTGGGGGTGGTACTATAGTATATACTACTATGCCTACTGCCTACTGCCTACTGTTATTCTCATTCGTATGTTAAACCTGGGAGTTTCAATATAAATATATTTACTACTGAACAGTAGGCAGTAGACAGGATGCATAGTAGTATATACTATAGTACCCCCCAAAAAAAAAAATAAAAAAAAAAAAAATATAATCTCCGCCATTTGCTATTCTCATTCGTATTTTAAACCTGGGAGTTTCAATATAAATATATTTACTACTGAACATTAGGCATTAGGCAGTAGGCATAGTAGTATATACTATAGTACCCCCCAAAAATAAACAAGAAATGCGTCTGTCGAACGCGGATGCCACATGCAGCATATTTGAGAAACTGTGACAAAGTGGTTAACCAAAAAGTGGGACGGACGGACGGACGGACGGACGGACGTTCAAACATTTGGGAGTTATGAGCTATTTGTTCTTTAAAAGATCAAAGAAATAGCTCCTAAATTTCAATAGAATTAGGAGCTAACAGAATAATACAAAGGAAGCTTTTGTTCCTAACCCCGCCCCTAAGCTCCTAAACCCCCGATGTTGGCCCGGACGGACGGACGGACGGACGGACGGACGACGGACGGACGGGACGGACGATCCAAACACTATATGCCACCCGTTTATTCGAAACCCGGTGGCATAAAAATCGTCTCCGCCATTTGCTATTCTCATTCGTATTTTAAACCTGGGAGTTTCAATATAAATACATTTACTACTGAACAGTAGGCAGTAGGCAGTAGGCAGTAGGCAGTAGGCATAGTAGTATATACTATAGTACCCCCTCCCCACAAAAAACAAAATCATTTCCGCCATTTTCTTTTTTATTAAAAATGCTGTAACTATGCATTGCGTCGACGGATCTTGATGGATTTTTCACCGTTGTGCTCAGCGAGACAGCTGCCCACCATCTGACAATGCACTGACAATCTCGCATGCTAACGCATTTCGCCGCTCGGCAGCACTCAAGTTGCTGCATAGGGCCATCGTCAGTGACGTCACGGATTTAAAAAAAAAGAAAAAAAAAAGAGCTGTGCCACATGTCTGAGCACACGTCTTCGTACATGTCTTTGCACACCTCTTCGCACATGCACACGCACCGTCTGGTATAGTTGGGCAGACAGGCACAACGCTTGTCATGTTGCGCTACGCCGAACGTGCAGTAACAGGACAGCTAAGCGTTGCATCAATAGCTGCATGCTGACTATATTGTGCTTCATATGTGGTTGCTGTGGATGAAGGGATGAGGTCGTCGAGCGAGATCGGACGATCCAAAATGTTAACTTGTATGTTGGCCGATGACCGATGTGATGCGAATGTGTGTCTCTCTCTCTCACTCAATGCATGAAGCGTCAGCCGTGATCGCTAAGTAGTGTCGTTAGATGAATGCTGGTCGACTGATGTGAGTATGCGTGTTAAATCAATGGCTGATTGATTTGAGTGAGTGGCTGAAGGGATGTCGTCGAGCGAGATATCACGATCCAAAAATGTTAACTTGTATGGTGGTGCGAATGTGTGTGTAGTATGCAGGACAAGACAGATATATGAGACTAACATTGTTTTATTTCAAACAAAAAAAACAACAATCCGCACAGGTCATTCGTATCAATACATTGTTCATTCTCTTCAGCACAGCATCACAGCATCACTAGTCGTCTTCGACATCGCTACCTCGCCATTCCACATGTCCGTCGTTGTCGTCATCAGCATCCATGACGCCATCGTAGTCGTCGTGCTGCAGCGATACGCGTCATCGTTTACTCGCCGCTGTGTCGTCGGTAGCCACCCACTTTCGCTTGCCATTTCGGGGAACGACATTATCCATGATCTCGCCATGACCATTTTCCAAATTCATAAGCGGCAAGTCGTTCACGGCAGGTCGTGCGTAATCCTTGCATTTCGAATAGACATTCGGTATCAGCACTTTCCGTTTGTTGGTTTCGAAGCCAGCGATGACGACGCTTAGCGGTAGTTGTCCCAAAAGTTGTTGATATTTTCGCAGTTGGTACCTGGTCGTCTTCAAATCTCCGGCGGTAGGTTCGCGAATGACCAGCTCAGGCCTGTGGTAGTCTAAATCGGCAGAGTTGGCGTGTGAGCGCATCCCTGACGCAGGGCCTAGCGTATGCAACGTCCGCGCAATGTCGTCTATGTTCGCAAAACTCTTTAATGTGGTAGTCGTGCAGAGCCCGTTCTGCCGCATAATTGTCGAGCTTCTTCCGTCTATGTTCGAATGCAACCTTCTCGAGCGACACTTGCGGAGAATATGGATAAGACACGACCGTGTACTTGAGAGTCTTCTCGCCCACAGATCTGACGCGAGCGCATAGCTGTATCATGTCAGCTAGCGGTGGCGTGTTGGCACTGAACTCGAAGATGGCATACGCCAAGTCGAACACGTCAGGAATCTCGAAACGAGTAGCCACTACTCAGCACGTTGCTGACTATCAGAAATAGACACGTCTCGATCTCCCGCATGACACGATCTCTGCCCATTCGCTCCATAGTGGCGGCGTTCACGGTCATCACCTTTGGGGCTGTCTGTTCGTCGACGATGTTGGCGAAGAACATGTTGGCGAGTTGCACTCCGGTCCGCGATGACGACACGTAGATAACTGCCCTTTTTCGGCGTACCACTGCACACCCAAGTAGATCGTTCTTCAGCGCATCTACGGTAGACAACTCTTCTAGGCGAGAGACCACGCCAGTCGGCATACCGGGATCGTACACGGTGAGCTTACTCAACTCGGCGAATCGATATACACGCTTAGTTAACGGGTCGATCATCGGCTCACTTTTCGGGCCGTGGTCGTTTCTCTTCTGCTCTCTCATCCATGCCTTCCAGCTAGACAAGTCGCTGCGCTGCCGCCAACGCTGAGACCGTCGATTCCTTCCCGCTTAATGTAAGAACTCAACTGCGAGTCGAGACCGCGCCTGTCCCACAGCATTACGCTGGCATCGAGCAGCTCTTCGGGTAGGGCAGCTTCCATTATGAAGACGACTCGCGCATTTCTGATGTGATCCGCGATAGTGTCGATGAGGTACTTGTCTTTCGCCACGTCAAGGGTCTTCGAATCGCCTTCGAACGTGTGCAGTTGCTTCGACCAGTTCAAAAAGATGTTGCCCACGTCGGTAGCCATCTCGTCCACGATGATCACGTCATTCATCTCGGGAGTTTTATGCACATAGTTGATGCAGGCTGAAGTGAAGACGCCCATGCGCATTTTCGTGTGCTCGTCGTCGTTGCGCAGGCCGAACGCCGTGCGATAGTAATCTTCTACAAAATCCCAGGTTGCACCGTGATACAGCCGTTCGACGACGACGTGACACTTTCCTTTTCATGTTCATTCGCTTGACCTTCTGGGCCACGGTTTCCACGAGTATCTTCCTCGGACCCAGGTACGTGACGTTTTTGAACACACCATTCTTGATCCAGTCGACGGCGAATTCGAGTACTGCTTTCATCTTACCAGCGCCCATCTTTCCAGAAATCGCAAACATACGTTTCACCTCGTTCCAATCGTCGTTGTGTCTTTGCAACACAGTTTCTGGATGTGCTGTCGCATTTCCTCTCCTGCAGCGATGGTCTTCCAGTCGTCTGCGATGGACGGCTCGATGGGTACTAGCAAAGGCTTCACGAGTCTGGCGTCTGTGCGAGCGCCGGTAACTTCGCCGTAGAGTTTCTTCAGAAAACACACCGCAGCGTCACACGACACGATTGAGTGCCTCGAGTTGTTCTTGCAGTAATCGAGTCGTCTCCGTGTCTTCTTGGGGTCGCCCGATGCGATCCATCCCAACAGGAACTCGTCAGACAGATGGGCAGAGTTGCACAGCGAGATCAACACCGGCACGAACAGACGAGCGTAGTCGATCTGACGTAGTAGACGAGCGTCTATGGCGTTGGCGATGTCTTTGTCGGAGCGAACCGTCAGGCATCGAGTCTTTGAAGGTTTACCGACCAAGTTGAGATGAGAGTAATCGGTGGTCGTCTTCTTTCCTTTATCTGGTACCCAGAAGAGCCCGTCGGTTGCGTCGGTTGCGTCGGTTGCGTCGGTTGCGTCGGTTGCGTCGGTTGCGTCGGTTGCGTCGGTTGCGTCGGTTGCGTCGATGCTGATCAACGGCATGACTGGATATTCACTGTTCCTGGGCTTTCTCATTTCGATGATGGAATCTATCGCCGCCAGTGTCTCATCGGTTGTCTTGATCCACCCTCCACTTTGTACGATCGTGTCGGTTGCTACGGTCGAAGGTGGTCAATTCTGATTGGTCAATTCAAATATTGACGCCAAAATCCCTGGCTTCTGATTGGTCGAGACGATTTGATCTGATCCAAAATAGCCACAGTAAATGAATCAGAATATTTAATTTTTGGATCGTCAGATCTCGCTCGAAGACCTCCCTTCATCCACTCAGTCATTGATGCAACACGTTCACGAGACACATGCATGAAGCTCTCTCTCGTTGTTGGAACCACACGATAGGGTACATGTACATACAGACACGTGGTGGTGGTCGTCGGGTGTGTTAGTATGTTGATGCTACTGCTGAACATGCGCGGCTACTTCGTCTTTACGGCGATCGAGTGCTGACGACTGTGCAGTATTTGAAAGAGGTCTCCTTAATCGGACGTGCAGCTGATACATTAGTGCATGACTTGCTGTTGGTCGATGACCTATGTCTTTACGGCGAGCGAGTGCTGACGACTGTGCAGTATTTGAGAGAGGTCTCCTTAATTGTACGCCGGAACTACTTGGGTGTGACGTCACTGATCGCCGCCGCCGTGTTGTTCGACGACAGCCCATTATTACTGGTTGACTTATTAAAATTAACAATTAAAAAAACACCTCGTTGTTCGACGGCATGTAGCCACCGTGGGACGCAGTGCACACAATGCCGGCAGTCGTGACGTCATTAATTGCCATTGCTGGAGTAAACGCGTTGTTGAACGGCGACATGCCGTGGGACTAAACATACATAGAGCCGATACTGCGTAACTAACCGGAGGCCAAGTACCCAGTATCTACCGCTGCTATCATTGGCATGTATACCTTCAATTTTAGTACCAAACTTATTAGTTTCATCACTTAGGATACACATATTGGGTTCCGTGGCTAACTCTTCAGCCAGCTGCTTTTGAGATGATGCCAGTCTCTGAATGCTCATATTGTTAATAGTTGACTTACACGGCAACCTATTGGGTTTACAATTGGCTAATTGCAACACACATTGAATGAGAGGAGATACTTTACTGTAGGATAAATTATAGTTCAACAATTCAAAAACACAATGTTGGAGTTCTGTGGTATATGTATTGCTTTGTTCATTGTATGTAATAACTGTCATTTACCATTTCTGTTAACCATTTATTTTCTTCTTCCTGATCTCGTATTTGCTTTTCAAACTCGGCACACTTAATTTGTTCAGTAATCATTTCATGTTCTTGCCTTTCCAAAGCATCTGTCATATCATCCACTTGTTTTGATTTTTCTTCTAACTGTTGTCGTATTTTACTTTCACCCCCTTCATGATAGACTACCTTTGATCGAAGTCGTTTTAAGTCATTGTTTTTAGTTTGAATACGAATCTGAAGTTGTTTAACGTATTTTGACAAATAATTATTATTACCTTTCGACTCTTTAATTTTCGTGGTCAACTTCTTTTCGCTATCCATTTTCAAATTTCTAACTTTCAATTTCAAGTTCTTTTTGACATGGAGTAAAAGGATTTACTATTTCCGGGCGACAATATTCCTTGCCGAGTGGCAATGTTAATGAGCCATTCACTACACTCCTGTAGACCCTCTGTTTTTATTTTAGACACAATGTCAGAATTTGTTATACCAGACATTTTTTAATCTTTTATTGTTTCTTTAACTTTTCTAATTCGGTTTGTAATTCATCAATTTTTTCTTTCAATTTTAAGTTTTCTGCCACTAGTTTTGTACAGTTTTCACATTCAAATTCAGTTGTCTCTTCACTTAATGTGTGTGTGGTCTGAATGTTATAGTCGCCTTTATTTTCATCGGCATACGCTTCCCACATTGCATCATACATGTAGTCTGAATTTTGGGATGGGGAAGATTTAATGGGGGATGAGGCAAACAAGTCTCTTGTAGAAGACTACGGAGATACAGGCGGATAAGCAGGAATCTGCAAAGCACTAAAGTTACTAAGCATTGGGTTACCCTTTACTCATGCTCATAATGGGAGATTATATAGCCTCAACATATCCACTTGCATTGACAAGTGAATTTTCAATCTGGATGAGTGGTAATTTGAAGTGACACTGGCATAAAGATTAAAACATGTACAAGTGTTTGAGTTTAAAACTCTGATCTGGACAAGAGAAAAATTTCAATTTTGTTGAGGCCTGTCTCCCATTATGTTGATGTTAATTGTACCAAGAGAAAAGCTACATGTCTAAAGTGTACTACACACCTGATTCAAATTCCATGCACAAATTATTGTTGAAAATCAACTCTTGAACTTATAAGAATGTATGCTTTTTGTTACAGACAAGAAACAGATAGTCACTTCAATGACTGAATGGCAGTCAGTGCAAATCCCTATCTGACTGCACATCCAGGCTAATGTGAATCTGATCAAAATGCAAGGAGGCACGGGCTGGTATACGCTTGTTGTACATGGAATAAGCCCAGCCTAGAATGAGGGTTAGTTATACAGCAAAAGGGACCTTGCGATGTTTACAAAAATGTTATGCTTTTTTAGCAAGCCGCTTTCTGCAGTATAATTAGAATTTATAGACCCTTTTGCTGACAGAAGTTAATATTACTCCGATGATTACAAAGCTAACAGCATTGGTCCTGATCAGAGGATGCAGATGTTATCTGGAGCGATGTTAGTTGTAAACTTAGTAAAGTCCCTTTTCTAGCCAAAGGCCTTATAACTAGTAGTTAGAGTGTTATGCACATGCATACAATATTACCACCAAGCAAACAACAACACACAAGTAACATACCCACTAACATTTTAGTTTCATGTTTACCTCTTGTTAAGTAATTCAACTAAATTGTATGTGCAAATGACAAAAATAGTTTAGAATGTGAATTACATGACCATATGAGACACGCCATGTGATGTTGTACCTACGGACATCTGCGATATTTAATTAAATATATTTTTTAGAAGATGGGATATTTTCCGTAAATGGGGAATATATTTCCGCATGTACTCTGAATTTTTTTGTCAGCTCGACTTCATTTATGGAAAATTTTGTTAAATTTTTCTAAATGTATTTTTCATGAAATAACGCAGTTGTTAGAAGGTAAAACATCATGGGTTTAAAAAACAAGATTAGTATGCAGACATTATTTTAATTGTTGATAGTGAAAATGTCAGAGGAGATGTATGGGTATGCTGACAAGCAGTCATATTACATTATATATACTTAATAATTAATTTACCGATCTCTTCCTCTTTCCAAAGATAGGACTGTTGCTGGGTTGGAAGGGGTCAGACATCACTGCAGACTCGAGAGTTGCTGTATGCTGGAAAAATAAAAAATCTAAGTGGTTGCTTGGCTGAGCTACACCGTGAAATAATAATATTGTATGTGATTTAAAGGTGGTTATGCATGGTTGTACATGTCAGAAACCAATAAAGTATGCGCTAAATTATGGTAATCAAAGATTTTATATAATTTGTGTATATAAATTCCTCATTTTCTTCAGAAAAAAAGAAGAAAAACTAGAAAATGTGTTCGTAGAACATCTACCGCTTTGATAGTAAACGAGGCAAAATTCCAAGTTGAAAAGGGGGAGATAGATAATCCACGCCAGGGGTCGAATTAAAAATCCAAACTTTGCGCATCTACTCATCATAAGGAAGCTACATACCAAGGTTCAGGTCTCTACCTATTACGGTTTAAAAGTTTTACTAGTTACACAGTTTGTGACGAACGGACGGACGGACAAGGGTAACACTAGATGCCCCCTCCAGTGGACCACTATCGTCAAAACTCAGTACGGTACAGGGGCATTGGTTTCAATTCTAGGGCAGCAGTAATTAGACGTATATCACATGTTTATGCATACAAATAATAGAAGTACAACATGAGTGTCTAAATGTATTAGGTTGGGCACGTGATTCACAAATATAGTGGGACAAATTTCTTGCACAGCGGCCCGTTTTCCAACAGACCACAAAGCGAACCACAGCCCGACACATTTCTTCTAAATTACCAAAATGCACGACGGGAACGGAACGATGGCTAATTAATTGGATAGTTAACATAATATGTTTATTAAATAATGATATATTTATTAAATATTCACGGAACTACTCCAGCATAACTTCTGGGTCATTGTCTCCATGGGTCATTGTCTCCACAAGATAACTCGCTAGGTGACGATGTGGTTTGTTTTCAACGAAAGATACCGATTGCCGCGAGAATACATGGACCGACTATAATTTGGGACGACTTTATGTAGGTGCAATGGGGAACGACACGATTTAATTAACACCCGATTGATGCACTGGGGCTTTAAATTATATAAACTACATCGTAGTACATCAGGCAAATATGTAAGTATTGTTGTATCGAATAAATCTTACATTACAATTTATTTCGCGCAAAATGTTGTTGTTGTGGTTGTCAAGCGGATATAAGAATATTTTCGGACGACTCTCCTACAATCGCCAAAATAAGTACACCACGTGCGACAAGGGAAGTAACTCTTGTTACACTGAAGTTCCAGCACTTTCTGAGAGGGCACCAGGTATATTTGGTATATTTGGGGCGAAATAATCGGGAATGCGCTGGCATTCTCAAAGAAACGATTTAGTAAAAATGAAAGTAGTGGAATCAAACTAACTTCTCTAATGTGAAGATGTCTGAAGCAACAATGTAATTTTGCTATATTTGACTATAAAAATGGATTTTTTTTCATAACATTTTTTCGATACTAAAAATTAAACATTACTTGCCAATAATTTAATACTCTATAGGACACCCCTTCGCCTCTATCTGACAAAAAAATCAGCGTCATTGGAGTATATTTAGCCAAGCTGTTAGGGATATCCTATGACCTATATATATGGAACACAAATAAAGATGGCGGAAATTTATTTGCGCGAACGAATGTCAGTGGTTTTTAAACAGCTATACTTGTTACGTGAGGTGATAAATTCGTGTTTGTAATTAATTTATAATTAGTTTAATGTATATTTCTTGGGAAATAAGTTTAAAATAATATGTTTGATCTTAAAATAAGACTATAGCATGCCGATTCATAATATGACTTTTGGCTGTTGACAGATATAAATAGCTGTTCTAACAATAGCGTTGACCTCGCTACCTATGGAAGTCACTGTAACACCAAATATTATGGTAAATGTTCCAAAATTTGGGGTGCTTCAATATTTCGTTGGGTGCAGCAAAACTCAGCTACTTTTCTATAGAGAGCTTCAATATTGGTGTGTTTGTGCAGATGAACACAAAAAGTGACCCTCTCCCGAAAACTGGTACATTTACTTTCAGTTCATTTGATGTTACATTCATATAGAATCTGATGAACAAAAGGGCTGAAGACAACTTTCTACACACATTGGCACATATAAAACTGTTGTTGATACATGTATGTTAGGCTGACATTCTATGTTGTTGGAGATGCAGAAATGTAGTTTATAGTAGCAGCTCTGATGAATAAAACTTTTACCCACCCAAAAACTGGTACATCCATCATAAAATATATATCAACATAATATGATAATATCAATAACCACATAAAATCCTATACTTTCATCATTATGGAAATAAATCCGAAAATAACTTACTCTGGTTTGTTGAAGAATCCCTGGCACGTTGATCCCTTGTTCGTCGTAGCTCTGGAAGCTCTTCGAAGTCTGAATCGCTCATACCTAACAAAGATATAAAGGATGTGATTCCACTCTAGTAGAATGATTCATATTTAAAAGATATAAAAAAAAACAGTCCTTCTTTTGCATCATTCTCAAATTACCTTGTTTGTGTTTTGTTGTCTTTCCCCATTCTTTAGCAGCAAAGGATTGTGCCATTGTTAAAAAACAAATAGTTATTTGATTTATATCGGATGGATAAAAATCGTTCACAACTTTAAAGTTCAATATTTCACAAACTATGCAATCTACTCAGTAAAATGTATTGAAGCATCATTATAGGAATGAATGGCTTTTTTGTGGAATTTATCGGGGTATAAACTTAGAAAAGTCGCGGGAATACTGGACGAAGGCCGGAAGGCCTCGTCCAGTATTCCCGCGACTTTTCCAAGTTTATATCTCCGATAAATTCCACAAAAAGGCTCATTCCTTATAATTCCAGCATTTGAAATATAATCAGAAAAATGTGTTTTCCGTTTTCTTAAGAATTATTTTAACTGCGCCTCACGGTTACGGAAAGTAGTTCGGCGTGGGAGTTTACTGGGATATAAACTTTGGACAGAGACTTGCTACGGGCCAATCAAATGTGAGGGAATTGTGTAAATATTTTTGTGCTGGAATTATTTCATCGTATTGTCTGTATTCTGTAAAAGTTTCTATCAAATAACTATTATTAACCTTATGACGCTAGAAGTAGAAATCCCTGTCCAAAAACGCTATGCCGGGATTAAGCAAAATGTGCTACAGCTTTGATACCTGTCAGAGGTAAGATGGGAAAGAAAATATAAATAAATCGGATTACAGTCAAAACGGCCCCAGTCCAAAACGGCCCCAGTCCAAAACGGGCCGCATATGGTCAAAACGGCCTCACACATTTGGTAAAAATGGCCCCAGTGGTAAAAAAACTTGGTCATTATATTCAAAATTCATGCACGACGTATTTATGATTAGCCAGCATGCTCTGTGCATACAATGATCATACTACACGGTGATCTAGCGCTTCAACCTGAAGGCTAGAAATTGATCGCCACTAACCAGTTCATCATTTCCGGATTAATATTAGCACACATTATTGCAATGACCGTATGACACACCAACTGCGATTTTCTATTTTAATAATGTGTCCGGCCAGTATTATATTATGACAAATTATATATGTTTGTTTTCTTGTTCTTCTCATGCTTTTTTTCAGCCACTATATGGGGGTTCGGGATTTACTTCGCACACTGAATTATCCCGGGTGTACAAGTGTTACCTACATGTGTCCGTACCATCTGACTATCACGGTCGCAGCAAGGTTTCTCGTTTTAATCTCACGCATCACTTGACTATAATAGGTTAGCGGCCAAATGAGTAAAATAAATGTGCCGTTGCACCCCCCGGTTTAAGAGTTTTGTGGTATTTTTTGAAAGATACCAACCCATACATCTTGAGAACGGATGCTGATTTTGTAGGTGAGTGGTCAGTTTTTCAAAATCCAAGATGGCCGCCAAATACCAACATTTGTTTTCTGATGTTTGCTTACATATGTTATAATTATGAATTTTATTATTTTAAAATACGATTTCCAGGCTAGAAATCAGTTGGCCATCTTTAATGAGACCATTGGATAAATATACTGGTACTATAAACATGAAAAATCCAAGATGTCCGCCAAATAATAATGTTTTGTTATAGAATTTGGTTACGGGGATATAGTTGACATGGTTTAGTGTTCTGAACTGCTGTAGGTGGATACCTAGAAGTACTTTTTACAACTTTGAAAGATACCCAAGCATACATCTTGAGAACGGATGTTCATTTATTAGGTGAGTGGTCAGTGTTCCGACATCCAAGATGGCCGCCAAATACCAGCTTTTTCCTGGTATCTTCTTACATATGATATAATTATATAATTTATAATTGTATCCCCCGGACTCCGTCGGGGGATACTATGGATTTGACAGCGCGCCGCGTCCGCGTCCGCCGCAGACACTTCTTGTCCGGAGCATAACTCGAACACCCTTTGGAATATTTTCATGAAACTTCACACATGCATAGACCACGACCCGAAGGTGTGTCGCGCACAAGAATGACAACTCTTGCATAGCTAATTTTTTAGTTATCTCCCTTTTTTGTTTCGCGCACTGATTGACCATAACTCGACCACCCTTTGGAATATTTTTATGAAACTTAACACATTCAATTAGACCACGAACCGTAAGGTGTGTCGTGCACAAGAATGACAACTCTTGCATAGCTAATTTTGAGTTATCTCCCTTTTTTGTTTTCGCTCACTGATTTCCTGTCCGGAGCATAACTCGACCACCCTTTGGAATATGTTCATGAAACCTTCACACATGCATAGACCACGACCCGGAGGTGTGTCGCGCACAAGAATGACAACTCTTGCGTAGCTAATTTTTCAGTTATCTCCCTTTTTTGTTTTGCGCACTCTACAAACTGGACAATAATGCATGAAGACCTGTTTTCTCGTCTGCTCTGTATACCTTTTCTCGTGTGCTCTGTACACCTTACCTGTAGAGAGAACAATAGAAACTGGGAGAACCATGTGCTAAGCATGGGCTAGCATGTGCAGATGTCCAGTGCTTGACCACTGCTGACCAGGTAATTTATACAGGTAAATCACTACATTGGGTACTGTGTTGAAAATATTGTGGCATTATGTGGACCTCTGCAGATATATGTAGATAAATATAGGACTATTAAAAAAAAATCTGGTCTCCAATAGCAAGCATTATTATTTTTAAACTTTTTTTTTTCATTTTTTTTTTTTTTTTTTTCATTTTTTTTTTCAAATTATTTTTCAATTTGACTGGAAAAAAAATCTGGGCTCCAGTAGCAATCATTGTTAAATTTTAATTTTTTTTAAACTTTTTTTTTTCCATTTTTTTTTTTTCATTTTTTCTTTTTTTTTTCATTTTTTTTTTTCATTTTTTTTTTCAAATTATTTTTCAATTTTTGTCCAGTAGCATAAGGTCGTAAGTGCTATATACAGACTATTCACCTGTGCATGTGCTAGCATGTGCAACTGACCACTGACCACTTACAGGTAATTTATACAGGTAAATGATTATATTACATTTCCGTAAACTGTGTTGAAAATATTGTGGCATTATGTGGACCTGTGCAGATATATGTAGATAAATATAGGATTATTCAAAAAAAATTCTGGGCTCCAGTAGCAAGCATTATTATAAACTTTTTTTCCATTTTTTTTTTTCATTTTTTTTTTCAAATTCTTTTTCAATTTTTGTCTAGTAGCATAAGGTCGTAAGTGCTATATACAGACCATTATCATATAATAAAACAATTATTGACTAGTGAGCCATAGAATATAATCTGATATTCTATGGTTCTTCACTAGTCAATAATTGTATAATATGTTCGGGCCAGTGAAAATTGCTTTCAGGCCCAGGCTCGAGGTCAAGGTGGGACAAGGCGAGGCATCTGATTCTGCGGAATTCTTGTTTACTTATCTCCCTTTGTTGTTTCGTGTTCTGATTTTGTATCCAGAGCATAACTCGAACACGCCTATACGCATAGCTCTCTAATGGTCCTCTCTAATGGTCCTCTACCGCCCTGTGCCAAATCCACGTTCGTTCTGCCCCCGTCAAGCCCAGGGTCAAGGTCACATACTTAGTGCTTCAAAAACATTAACGCTTGGGTAAATATCTTATACTTTCTGTTTTCTTTCATGGATCATGGATCATCTTCATATTTCATATACGCATTGCTCTAATGGTCCTCTACCGCCCAGTGCCAAATCCACGTTCGTCCTGCCCCACCAATCCCAGGGTCAAGGTCACATACTTGGTGCTTCAAAAACTTTAACGCTCAGGTAAATATCTTATAATTTTTATTTCCATTCACGGATCAACTTCATATTTCATATACGCGTTACTCTAATGGTCGTCTACCGCCCTGTGCCAAATCCACGTTCGTCCTGCCCCCGCCAAGCCCAGGGTCAAGGTCACATACTTAGTGCTTCAAAAACTTTAACGCTCGGGTAAATATCTTATAATTTCTGTTTTCTTTCATGGATCATCTTCATATTTCATATACGCATTGCTCTAATGGTCCTCTACCGCCCTGTGCCAAATCCACGTTCGTCCTGCCCCCGCCAATCCCAGGGTCAAGGTCACATACTTGGTGCTTCAAAAACTTTAATGCTCAGGTAAATATCTTATAATTTTTCTTTCCATTCACGGATCAACTTCATATTTCATATATGCGTTGCTCTAATGGTCCTCTACCGCCCTGTGCCAAATCCACGTTCGTCCCGCCCCCGCCAAGCCCAGGGTTAACATCATATACTTAGTGCTTCAAAAACTTTAACGCTCAGGTAAAAGAAAATTTTGACTTGCAATTTGGCCTCATTTATTATCAAAGCGATATGTGGGACATCCGTGTTCTATGAACACATTTTCTAGTTTATTAAACTTCATACATGCATAGAAGACGACCCAAAGGTGTGTCGCACGTAAGAATGACAACTCTTGCGTCGTTAATTTCTTAGTTATCTCCCTTTGTTGTTTCGTGCACTGATTTCGTGTCTGGAGCATAACTCGAACACCCTTTGGAATATTTTCATGAAACTTCACACATGCATAGACCACGACCCTAAAGGTGTGTCCCGCAAGAATGACAACTCTTGCATCACTAATTCTTTAGTTGTCTCCCTTTGTTTTTCCGTCACTGATTTTGTCTCCGGAGCATAACTCGAACACCCTTTTTTCAAACTACTTGTGTATCTGGGGAGGGGGATACACATGCGCTTGTCGACAAGCGTCCATTTCTAGTTTAAAATACGATTTATGGGCTCTGAATCACTTGAGTATCTTTAATCAGGCAATTGGATAAATACCCTGAAAAATCCAAGATGGCCGCCAAATAATAAGATTTTGTTATAATATTTGGTTAAAGTGATATAGTTGATATTTAGTGTTCTGAATTGCTATACGTGAATACATAGAAGTAATTTTTTACAACTTAGAAAGATAGAAACTCATACATCTTGAGAAAAGATGTTGACTTTGTAGGTGAGTGGTCAGTGTTTCAAAATACAAGATGGTCACCAAATACCAATATTTACCTAGTATTTGCTTACATATGATATAAGTACATTGTGTATATATACTTTAGTATTATAAAATACATTGTTTTGGCTACTGGCTATAAATCAGTGGGACATTAAGGCCATTGGATAAATACACTGGAATTATAAACATGAAAAATCCAAGATGGCCGACAAATAATAATATTTTGTTATAACATTTGGATAAAGTGATATAGATAACAGTTAGTGTTCCGAATTGCTGCATGTGTATACCATGAAGTAATTTTGACACATTTTGAGTGCATTTACAAAATTTATTATCTTAATATTGCAAAATTCTTTGATACAGAATTGAGCTAAAAATGACATACCCAATCAGAAATTGTATAGCAAACAATAGTTTGCGGATACAGAGTAGAGGAAATTTGGTCTCAAAATAAAGTCCAAATATGATCAATGTGTGTTGGTGTGACAGTTTATTTGATTTACCCATGCAAATTGAAAAAAATAAACATGTTACTATAAATCCGAGAATCCGGAAGGCCTCGTCCAGTATTGCGGCGACTTTTCCAAGTTTATATCCCCGATAAATTCAACAAAAATGCCATTCATTCCTTATAATTCCAGCATTTTAAATAAATTCATCAAGAAAATGTGTTTATTTTCCGTTTTCTTAAGAATTATTTTAATTGCGCCTGACGGTTACGGAAAGTAGTTCGGCGTGGGAGTTTACTGGGATATAAATTTTGGACAATCAAATAAAACTTATACTGACAAGGTATACATTGCATAAATTGACGAGAATGTGTAGATACGCAGATGGATCAAAGCATTTAGCAATAGCTAATACAATAATGCCTGCTTCAATGCATTACATCTCACTTAGTTTAGTACTACCGTGTGTATTTTTTAAAAATTAAAATAACAGATTGATTGATTGATTGAACAAGGTTTGACGTCCGTTCACAATCAAGGTCGTACTATTGTATATTTTCACAAATTGGCATATTATTATATACATATATACTAAAATTTAAAATATGTAGTATATTTATTATACCCCCCCCCCCCCCCCCCCGCAACGAGTTGTTGGGGGTATACTGGAGTCAGGTTGTCCGTCCGTCCGTCCGTCCGTCCGTCCGGTTCGTTCGTCCGTCCGTCCGTCCGTGTGTGCGTCCGTCCGTGCTTAATGCTTAATATTGCACACATGCATTCCTGTAAGGCTCTACTACTATGCTGTGCCAAATCCACGACCGTCCAACCCCCGCTGATCCCAAGGTCAAGGTCAAATACTTGGTATATTTACAAAACTTAACATCAGAGAAATATTGTTATAACTTCTATTTCCTTCATCTAAAATGCTTAATATTTCACACATGCATTCCTGTAAAGCTCTACTACCATGCTGTGCCAAATACACGACCGTCCAACCCCCGCTGATCCCAAGGTGAAGGTCAAATACTGAGTCTCTTTACAAAACTTAACATCAGAGAAATAAGGTTATAACTTCAATTTCCTTCATCTAAAATGCTTAATATTTCACACATGCAAGGCTCACACATGTAAGGCTCTACTACCATGCTGTGCCAAATCCACGACCGTCCAACCCCCGACCGTCCAACCCCCGCTGATCCCAACGTCAAATACGGAGTCTCTTTACAAAACTTAACATCAGAGAAATATTGTTATAACTTCTATTTCCTTCGTCTAAAATGCTTAATATTTCACACATGCATTCCTGTAAGGCTCTACTACCATGCTGTGCCAAATCCACGACCGTCCAACCCCCGCTAATCCCAAGGTCAAGGTCAAATAATTGGTCTCTTTACAAAACTTAAGATCAGAGAAATATTGTTATAGCTTCTATTTCCTTCATCTAAAATGCTTAATATTTCACACATGCATTCCTGTAAGGCTCTACTACTATGCAGTGCCAAATCCACGACCGTCCAACCCCCGCTGATCCCAAGTTGAAGGTCAAATACTTAGTCTCTTTACAAAACTTAACATCAAAGAAATATGTTATAAACTTCAATTTCCTTCGTCTAAAATGCTTAATATTTCACACATGCATTCCTGTAAGGCTCTACTACCATGCTGTGCCAAATCCACGACCGTCCAACCCCCGCTGATCCCAAGGTGAAGGTCAAATACTGAGTCTCTTTACAAAACTTAACATCAGAGAAATATTGTTATAACTTCTATTGCCTTCGTCTAAAATGCTTAATATTTCACACATGCATTCCCGTAAGGCTCTACTACCATGCTGTGCCAAATCCACGACCGTCCATTACCCCCGCTGATCCCAAGGTCAAATATTAGCTCCCTTTAGGTCAAATACTTATCACTACACGTAAACTCAGAGAAATATATTATAATTTTTATTTCCTTCGTCTAAAATGCTTAATATTTCACACATGCATTCCTTTAAGGCTCTACTACCATGCTGTGCCAAATCCACGACCTTCCAACCCCCGCTGATCCCAAGGTCAAGGTCAAATACTTAGTCTCTTTAAACAAATTAACATCAGAGAAATATATTATAACTTCTATTTGCTTCATCTAAAATGATTAATATTTCACACATGCATTCCTGTAAGGCTCTGCTGCCATGTTGTGCCAAATCCACGACCGTCCAACCCCCGCTGATCCCAAGGTCAATGTCTAATACTTAGTCTCTTTACAAAAGTAACATCAGAGAAATATTGTTATAACTTCTGTTTCCTTCATCTAAAATGCTTAATATTTCACACATGCATTCCTGTAAGGCTCTACGACATACAGCAAATACTATGACAGTAAACCAAACAAAATTAGGTGCAATATATAATAGACAGATATGACAACGGCAAGCTATACATATTATGCCATCAAACTATACAAATGACGAGATATCTGAGCATTTCTCCCATCAATCTCAAAATAAAGTTTGATGTGTAAACTTTTCAGTCTGCTGCACAGCATATGTTAGTGTACACGTTACCCATAAGTAAAGCCATATTTACTGGCATAGTAGGTGAGTAGACACCAGAGACAATATACTTAGGTAACTGCTTACATGTCACTGGAATTGATAGCTAATACAGTAGTGGGTATATAATATACTGAACATGCCATTATTACCCGTACTCCATCATTACTGGCTATTAATGCGTGTCTTACAGACTACGTGTTAATTAATGACCATAATTCCATACAAACGCTGTACATATTACTATGCAAACATTCAGTTCGTAAACAAAACTATTAAGCCCATCGTACGTAGTAATAGTAGTAATATATACTCAAATATATAATCTTGTGTTAGATAAAACATCTAGAACTTCAATAAATGTGCGTGTACGTGCTGCCATGACGCCTGTTTGTAGACAACCATACACATGGGCCACTGAGAAATATTCAGGTACCTGTCCATTATTTGTTCTGTCCATTATTTGTTCTGTCCATTATTTGTTCCTTAGACACTTCGCACAAAATGGATATTTTCCAGGAGCACAATTCACATAAACGTAAAAACTTGATATGTATATCACTTATCTTTCACGAAATAAATATTGCCTAGGCCAATCATATTCATAAAATATTAGTTCTATTACATATATGACATGAACTGATATTGATTTCTGCAGTTCTATGTGCATGTTTAACAACTCGTATACATATCCAATGAATTTTGTTGATATAAAATAAAATTAAAATATTAGCAATATCATAAACATATATTTAACCACCACCAATAACATGTATGGTTTGTTGTTATACTATAAATTCCACTCACATTCATTGATCAACAAACATATATAATTATACCAGAACCTCTTCTATCATAACACAAGACGGTTTCTTGTACCTCACTAGTCTGCCAGAACATCGACCTATGACTTCTACGCAAAGTTACATCAATATATTTTACCGAAGCCCATGTGCATGTGACTGCCATATGCAATTTTAAAATATAACACTTTCTTTCTACAAATATACACAGATATTATGTATATTTGCTAGTATGACTGTGAAGCATGATCCTGCGTCTAATGGGTTAATTATTCAAACATGACACTATAATTATTGTCCAATTATGTAACTTTGATAGCCGAATATGAGATTATATATAATTTCACTAGACGTATTTCTATCACAATGTATTAGAAAATAGTTCTCTGGAAATATACTCGATTGGCCTGCAGACTGTTTCTGCCACGCACAGTCAGTTTGATATGACACACACACATAATACTAATATTGGAATGTGTATGTAATCAAGAAACACTCGCATTTTTCGCCAGCAGACCTACCCATATGTTCATATTTTCTGTTTAGGCAACAGTATCAATACATGTTTTATGGCACCATGTAAGTTAGTTGAGTACTACGCACATGTATTTCCATATCTGTGCCATTGCCACCAGGTTCGTTGTATTGCGAATCTATCATATATTATCATATGTTCAAAATGTTTACGACTCGGACTGTATGCTGTTTAATATATTATTAGTTGAATATGTTTTAACTGGGCTCTCCGTTTTCCCTGCCCTCTATTTCACATATGCATATACATAGGCTAGAGCAAAACTGGGCAGGGGCTCACCGATACCCACGGCCGCAGCCTGGTCCGACATTCAAATATTTCCTCAGTCCATTGGCCTTGTTATTGGGCACGAAAGCCGCATGGATGGGGCATAGATTGAAAATATGGATGATGATAAAGAAGTAAATGCAGTTTCATGTCAATCCGACTTAGGCTGCAGAAATAATGGGTACCCGAAACGTTCCAACGCAAACGGACGCCCTGACGGACAAAATGATGGACGGACGGAAATACTAAAACATATTTCTGTTCGAAATAACACTAACCATGACTACTAGTGGGTTCATTATTTCGTCATCACCCGGTATAACCTCATTCATGAGGACATTTTGTGTTAATGTAAAATGTGTTCTCAAAACAAATGTTTTAATTATATTCAATCGATTAAAAGTGACGATCATATTAATTACTGTTATAGGCACATCCAATACCTACAGGGAAACTATATGAGCCGCGTTGCGAGAAAACCTGTATTCGGGAAATTGTTGGTCAATATGACATTTTGTTACTATGACAATGGTATTTGTATGATGAACTGAACTATTTTTATTTGATCATGATATCTGCAATGTGCATTAAGATGTCATAGTTTATACAACACCACTATGCAGGTCGTTTGCGCAAAAGAGACTTGCTTAAAAGCGACGTCAAGCGACGTAAAATGACGTTACAGTATCTACCGTTACACATAGAGTATACGCCAACATTTACAACAGTTTGCAAGTTGACATAATCGAACTAGAAGCATGTTTGGCATTGAATAATGATTGTAAAGACGGATGAGCTTGAGTCTGTTGGTAACACATGAATGGGCAAAACGAAAAAGTCAAACCGGCAAGTTCATGTATCAGCAAGTATGAACGTGCGCGGGTATGAGAATTAGGTATGCTGATTTCCATTTTTATAAGATTTTCTTCATTTATTGTGGATAAATATCTTACATGATAAACACATTCTGCATGTTTAACCCTGTACTCCATACTTCATATAAGCAAGTAGAAATCGGAACATCTCCCTGTAAAATGAGGGTATTTATGATAACCTTAACTTACTTTGTTCTAATCACCTATCTCTGGTCTTACCTCCATCCGCCTTCCATGCCACAGCGCATTTACCGTGCAACACATCCTACTGGACTGTATCGATTTTGCCGATATTCGAGGCAAACAATAATAATTTTATAATTCTATATACGTTTTTCATTTATATTGTTTATCATATTAATATTTTTAACTTATCTGATTGATTACCACATGTAACATACTATTTTACTATTATTTTTATTCTTCATCTACATTGCTTGGCCCTAAATGATACTATTTTGTGTTGATGGGCCGTTAAGCACCATTCCATTCCATTCCTTCTTTTGAGCAACACGTTGCAATATCAGTAGACATTTTATCATCTACGTACAGGGTATACATGTAACATTTTACCCTAACTCTCCATGGCAACTAACATATACACTTTAAACGTCCGAGGACTAGGATCTAAGTTAAAACGGACTCCAATATTACAGTGGCTCAAGGATAACAATTACGCGATATGTTTTTTGCAGGAAACTCATTCAGTAATAAAAATAGAAAAGGAGTGGGAAACTGACTGGGGGGCGGAAGGATTCTTTAGTGGAAAGTCAAGCAACTCTGAAGGAGTCTGTATTCTGTTTAATTCTAATTTAACATATAATGTTCTCAAATACACAGATATAATTCCCGGTAGAATTCAGGCAATTGAAATTGATATAAACAATAAACAAATATCAAAGATAAAACATTTTTTAAAAAACTAGAAGATTTTATTTCCGAAAATGAAAATTGGCGAATTTTTATAGGTGGTGATTTCAATGTTGTCCTAAACTTTGATTTGGATAAAAGAGGTGGGTTGCAAAGTACAAACAAACAGAATAGATAAATGATGTTAAATATTATAGAAAAATATGATTTTACTAATATATGGAGGCAAAAACACGGAAAAAAAAAATATACATGGCATTCTAATTCTAGACCACCTATCCTATGTAGACTAGATTATTGTTTACTATCGGACAATTTGGTGAATACTGTTTCTAAAAGTGAAATAAAATGTAGTATAAAAACAGATCATTCATTGGTACAAATCATGATAAATATCAATGATCAGCATAGAGGCCCAGGATATTTTAAATTGAATAATTCAATTCTTTTCGAAAATGATTTTAAAACAATTATTTAAAAATATATAGCGGAAATTGCCAACATTAACCATGAAGCAAACCCTAACACTTTATGGGAGTTAATTAAAGGAACAATCAGAAATGAAACTATCAAATACACTACAAAACGTATTAGAAAAGATAAAACAGACGAAAATAAATTACAGCAGAAAATTGATCTATTAAGTAATGACAATATTCAAACACCTGAAGTAATCAATGAATTAAATAATTGTAAAAGCCGTCTCGAAGAAATTTACAAAAGACGAGCAGAAAGTTTTATTTTTCGATCGAAAGTAAATTGGGTGGCGACTGGAGAAAAGAATACAATTTTTTTTGCTGAGCTTGAAAAAAGAAAATTTTAAAGAAAAATTATTTCACAGCTAACTGTAAATGGAAAACTTGTTACAAACAAGGAACACATTCTACTAGAAGAAAAACATTATTATGAAAAACTATATAAGAAAAAAGAATGTACAGATTCTGATATTAATTTTTTCCCAAATGATTATAATAATAAGTTAAATGATGAGGAGAAACGTAAATGTAAAGGTATGTTGACAGAAGCTGAATGTTATAATGCCTTAAAAGAAATGAAAAACAATAAGAGCCCTGGGTCGGATGGAATAACTGTAGAATTTTTCAAAATGTTTTGGAATGACATAAAAAGCCATTTGGTAAAATCATTAAACTTTTCGATGGAGCAAGGCAACACTACAAAAACAAAGTGTTATAAATTTAATTCCAAAAACAGGCAAAGATACAACGCACCTCGCCAACTGGAGACCAATAAGTTTGCTAAATATCGACTACAAAATAGCAACAAAGGTCATTGCAAATAGAATGTCATTCCATTTTAAAAAAATGTTTTCGAGTTTATCTCGCATAGTGGCAATAGTTTCTTCAACTTGTATTGTTTGTTGAAGATATGCGTTAAAGTGTTCCAATGTTGGTTGTGATTCACTATATTTGCATCTGAAAATAAAATATTTTGCTAAAAGGATTATAAAACTAATAAGTATTGTTTTCTTTTTACAACCAACTTTCGCGTTACAAAATGATATGTATTCATATGTTAAATTCAGATTATAATCTAGCCTACTCGTTTGTAATAACTGGTTTATGTCAGTCCAAAATTGTTGTACGACGGTGCATTCCCAAAACATGTGCTTCTTAGAGTCTATAGTCATGTGGCAAAATTCACACAGGTTTGATGGTTTTAGTTTGCATTTAAACAAAAGCGAATTGTTTGTTATTATTCTCATCATATATTTGTATTGAAAAGTTTTGTAACATTGTACGTTATTGAAAATATATATTTCCATTCAATTTCTTTATTGTCTAATTCGATCTCCCATGTTCGTACATGTTTTAGTTGTGGTAGTCTCATTGATTCAACTTGTTTGTTGTATAAAATTATATTTATACTTTTAGACGATAATGTTGTATTTATTATCCGAGCTATTAGCTCGGATTTAGCTATATGAACATTCTCAGTCAATGCAGATATGCTAATGAGTTAAGTAGCGGTCGCAGTGTCATTGTTTGCGGGTTTAACTTTAGAAAAACACGCGGTACTATGCCATAAAAAAGTAGTTCAACAACAGTAAAACAGCGAGCTAACTTACCGTTTCAGCGTAATACATGTGTTGTTTACTTTTTTTGTGCTGTATGTGTGTTATTGAAAAAGTTTTTGTATACTTAGTAAACTATTAACTGTTATGTATTAATATGAGTTCTTTGTTATGTATGTTGATATTTTGCGCAATGATGTAGTAGGGTGCGGGATTTCCCTGTGACGTTTTTCTTGAATGACCAATCAGATTAAAGCTTACATTCTGAACTTTACATAGGTCAATGACTCGATAAAATCCGACATTGGACAGCGAAATGATGATGATTTAAAGCAGAAACATTGTTTCAAGCTCTTGATCTTTGTGACCCGTCAAGTGTAAAACTGGCATCGTCGGCAAATAGTGTTTGTTTTATTTCCGTACCACCTAAGAATAAACCGGTAATATTCCCATCATGATTGATTTCTCTTGACAATATTTCAATACATAAAATAAATATGTATGCAGATAAGGGACAACCTTGTCTTACACCTTTTTCCACTTTATAAAAAAATCTGATAAATGACCGTTATTTGAAATGCAACTTTTTGCATCCTTATAGAACAGTGATATCCATTGTATTAGTTATTCACCAACATTTAGATTCTGCATACTTTTGAAAATAAATTTATGGTCTAGACTATCAAATGCCTTTTGAAAATCAGCAAAAAATATTAGTCCGGTGTGTCTGGTTTCATTTGTTTCATTTAATATTTCCATCAGTGTACGCACGTTTTCTCCAATATATCGACCTTTTTTAAAGCCAGTTTGATTAATGTTAATTACTGAGTTTAGAATCTTCTTAATTCTATTACTTATAACTTTGGTTGCAATTTTGTAGGAGTGATATTGGTCTCCAATTGTCTATTGAAAGTGTGATTTTACCTTTTTTTGGCAATAAAGTAATTATTCCTTGTTTTTGCAATTCAGTTAAAGATCCATTTGCATACGAATAGTTAATTGAATTTATGCAGTGTTCTTTTACGTCATTCCAATATAGTTTGTAAAATTCAGCTGTTGGACCATCTGATCCAGGGCTTTTCATATTTTTCATTTCTTTTATTGCTGCTTCGCATTCAAATGTATTTATGAGACCTTCACATGACTGTCACGGTTTTTGATCTTCATTTAGTTTTGGTTCAGCGTGATTAAAGAAACTGCTATTATTATGTTCTATATTTTTATTTTCGCTATATATATGCATACAATATTGTTTTACATGTTTGAGTATTACAGTTTGATCATTGTGTAATGTACAATTTATTGTTAATTGTTTTATAGTTTTTTCTTCAGATCTCTTTTTTTTCTAAATTTGACAAATACTTTGTATTTTATTCACAGCCTTCTACCCATTCAGCTTTTGATCTTAACAGGCTTCCTTTTGTTTTTTCTTCAATTATTTCGCTCAACTTATTGACTTTGTACCTCAGACGATTTGCAGTATATTCACAGAATCTGTGGTATTTTCTGTAAATGATGTCGAAAGTTGATGAAATATTCAGAGCAAATGCGGAGTATTCCACATTTGCTCTAAGCATTTCGTCAACCTTCGACATCATTTACTGAAAAACATCGTACATTTTGTAAGCATTTTTTCATGAGATATTGCACATCTTCTTAGGTACAAAATCACATGGCTGGTAACAAATGAAGCGAACTGCATTACAATTGAACACGATAGTATCCCCCGTGTGTCTATGTTAGAGACAGATTATATTGTACATTCATGGAGCATTGCTGTAAAGTTAATGCACACATCATGTCATGTAAGGTATTTTGCAAAGATGCAAACGCAGATATTGATGGCATCGAATTCTGATATTTTCTTCTTTTCAGTCAACCAAACAAAATTAGCTCTGTCACAGTCGCCACACCTGCCAATAAATCCATAACTTCTATCTCCAGAAGTTATCCGCATAGTATAGATATATACGAGTACTTATTTCGGATTTATGTTCATTTAAAGGGGCATATCAGGATTTTTTGAAAAATGTGTAAAGTAGTTTAATCGAAGATTCATTGTACATGACGATACTAGGGCCGCTGGGTTCTTTCTATTTTATAGGTACAAAATATCTAACAAGATAGAAAATCTGATAATTATGTACCGATATCGGTGAAAATTGAAACAACCCAGCAGTCCTAGTATCGCCTTATATCTTCAATTATAGTATTTTTGTTAACAAAAATCCTGATATGCCCCTTTAAAATCTAATATCAAGATAAACCATGTTCAGACACAATTGTACGGAGCCCCGCACGGGAACGAATTGTTATATCGTGGAACCGAATTGTTAATTCGAGGGAACGAATTGTTAAATTTGATGGAACAAATTGTTATTTCGTGGGAACGAATTAATAAGAAAAATCCATGTCCCCTGCGGGGCTCCGTACAATTGCATACCAACATGGTATATAAAGGTTACCATACAATATGCGTTTCTGACATTATAATGTCAGAAATGCATATTGTATGGTAACCTTTATAAACCATTTTGATATAGAAATATATACATTATTACCTCTCTAATCCGGACACGCAGGCTGTATGTTAGCTATAAGAGTTGCCTACGGCATGGCTATCTCCTGGTAGAGAGATATCGTAGCGGGGTAGCAATTTTGTTTCTAGCTGTATGTGTAGCTTTAATTTTATGGGTTTCATTGGTGTATATTTATGATGATAATACCTGTTCCAGTTCGAAAAGCACAACCGCATACCTTGGCATAGTCAAATGTCTGATTTACAGTTGAACATCTCTAAACCGGACACACTGGGGACCTCCCAGGGTGTCCGGTTTAGAGAAGTTCCACTGTAATAGTGATTCCGTTCACAGTGCGTTTATCATTCAACCTAAATTACGAAAAATGGCACACATGTGTGACGTTGTTGTTGTGATCACCATCTGAATTGAACCTTCTGTGGAACCTCTCTAAGACGAACGACGGAGTAGTTCTGTAATCATACTTTATTAACACGCAATCGATCATATAGTGGATTTATTGGAAATTAAACTAGATCTCAGTGTCCCGGGTTACCATCCGTGCCCAGACTATCAAACGGCGTCCCAAGGCGATCCGGCGTGGGTCTAACCTTACAACCAACCCAACATGAGTGTATTGTTATGATGATAATTTAACTAGATGATTGGTCACATTTATATAATGCAAAACTGGATAACGTTATGAAGGTGTGTGTATAGTACTGCAGGAATATTGACAATGGGTCTCAAATCATTGGTGACAACAATGCCAGATAGTATATGCATCTCTACATATGTTATACGAGCCAGCTAATGTTTCTCGTTCTTTGTTCCGTGTTTGCCTGTTTGCAGTTAGCCATTTTCATAAACCGCTGTGACGGCAATATGTTTGATTAATTATTGATATTACAAAGCCTGAATTACAACACCTTTTGTTCCACCCAGACTGAATGTTCCTGCATGAATTCTGGTTCCGACTGGATTGCCATTTAACAGACAAATATCATTGGTGGAAACCCACCAAATTATTAATCCTACCATGTTTGCAATTTCCAGACTAACATTGTGAAAAATATACTGGTAGTTAACGAAAATTATTTGTAGTGTCAACACCTGGAGTTGCCAGTGTTTATGCGGAATTTCCGTCACTACTATTGTATAGACTTGTGCTTTATTGTTTATTGTTATGCATATTCTAAAATCTATTAAAAGTTTAAAAACATCATGACTTCAACCGTGTAATAACTGTCGCTTCATTCGTAGTAGTATACTGCTAAGCGAGCAATTTGTACACTGATTAGACAGTCCAAACGGACGGCCTTATATATTATATGCATGACATTTAATTTTACTGTGTCAGCATTACCTTATTGAACTGGTCCCCCTTGATGTGAGCTTGTCAACATATTAGTACGCACCCAGTAATACTTATATCTAAAATCTGAGGAACAGGCCATATAAATTATAGGAGATGGAGGTACATATATTCCTGGTCGGGGTGGATGGCGGCGGGCCTCATACAGGGAATGTGCAATCTGTCCAGTTGCCACACTGACCACCTTCCGATACGTGGGATCTTCACCTGGGCCAGAAGCTGGCACTGTGTACCACTGTTGATTGTTTCGCATGATACAGACGCATGTGAAAGTGCAACAATTAATACATACATGTACTTGATGTGTACAGGCTCATGTGGGCTAACACATGAAGTTAAACTAAATAAATTAAGACAAACCCAATCTGAAAAAGTCTATTACCTATTAGTATCAGGCTGTATATATAAATATACAAGTGATCTCTCCCCCATCCAATGGGTATGTACTCGATCGGAACTGGCCCGGGAAAAGTCTATCTGATATGGATTGCCTTATCGAGGATTAGTACTGGGAAATTAACGAGACGATATGTACAGGCTCGTGTGGGTTAATACATGAAGCTAAAGTAAATAAATTAACGCAAACCCAATCTCCAAGCATAACATATTATAACCAGTATGACAACCAATATATTCGACAATATATAGATGAACCTATGTAATAATAAATATACATATCACTGCCCACCCCTCCCTCTGTACCATACACAAGTCCGATAACACCATATACATGGAATAGGACAACTTGCAACCACTACCCCCCCAACTCCCACTGACCAATAATCGTCTTCCAATACTGGCGACCGCACCCTATATTTTTTTTTCTTCAGAGGTTAATGATGGCAGCCAATCGCCTCCTGTTTAACCCTTAATCATACATGTTCTCTTCTTTAAAAATATATATGTTGTAGAACCAAATGGACATCGTTGCGGTGTGACCGGGCGCCGGGCACGAGTGAGCTACGCGTGTCGGAGTGACAGTAGCTGATGCCGTTATTTGGACCTGCAGTAAAGCGCCGGTGTAACGTGAGCCCCTTAAGTCCGTGAAAACCTTCAGCCTAGCCAAGCGGCTTAAGGGGCTCACGCTGGGGGTGTGAGCCCCGTAAGTCCGTGAAAACCTTCAGCCTAGTCATAGCGGCTTAAAGGGCTCACGCTGGGGGGGGGGGGGGGGGGGACTTTAAGCCCGTGAAAACCAATTTGTTGGTATATACACAATATGAATGGTAACGATGATATTACGCAATATGCACACCGCGTACCGTAGTTCTTCTACCAAATGGAGTATATGTATATGAATGTGCCGATATGTAACCGACCGTGAGAAGTTGAAGCCTGTCTGTAAACTAATCTATAATCGGTGGCTTTGCAAACCCCTTTGTTGGTATATACCCAATGTGCCTATTAATAATGATATTATGCAATATGTTCCAATATAAGGCAAAAAAAAACGTGTAATATATGGACTTGATTTCAATTTTCACGGCGGGGACAAAAGCACCCGGCCATGAGAAGTTTCAGCCTGTCCGTAAACTTGATATAGAGAACACATCGGTATTTTTTTCACACCCCTGTGTTGGTATATACCCAATGTGCCTATTAATAATGATATTATGCAATATGTACCAATATAAGGCAAATAAAACGTGAAATATATGGGAATTATTTCAATTTTCACGGCGGGGACAAAAGCACCCGGCCATGAGAAGTTTCAGCCTGTCCGTAAACTTGATATATAGAGAACACATCGGTCGTTTTTCATACCACTGTGTTGGTATATACCCAATGTGCCTATTAATAATGATATTATGCAATACGTTCCAATATAAGGCAAAGAAAACGTGAAATATATGGGACTGATTTCAATTTTCACGCGGGGACAAAAGCACCCGGCCATGAGAAGTTTCAGCCTGTCCGTAAACTTGATATATAGAGAACACATCGGTATTTTTTCAAACCCCTGTGTTGGTATATACCCAATGTGCCTATTAATAATGATATTATGCAATACGTTCCAATATAAGGCAAAGAAAACGTGAAATATATGGGACTGATTTCAATTTTCACGGCGGGGACAAAAGCACCCGGCCATGAGAAGTTTCAGCCTGTCCGTAAACTTGATATATAGAGAACACATCGGTATTTTTCACACCCCTGTGGTATATACCCAATGTGCCTATTAATAATGATATTATGCAATACGTTCCAATATAAGGCAACTTGATATATAGAGAACACATCGGTATTTTTTCACACCCCTGTGTTGGTATATACCCAATGCCTATTAATAAATATTACAATAGTGTTTTGCTATATTTTTATGCCCATATTACAATAGTTTCAATAACTGAAATATAGGGAATGATTTCAATTTTCACGGCGGGGACAAAAGCACCCGGCCATGAGAAGTTTCAGCCTGTCCGTAAACTTGATATATATAGAGAACACATCGGTCGTTTTTCACACCCCTGTTGTATATACCCAATGTGCCTATTAATAATGATATTATGCAATACGTTCCAATATAAGGCAAAAGAAAACGTGAAATATATGGACTGATTTCAATTTTCACGGCGGGACAAAAGCACCCGGCCATGAGAAGTTTCAGCCTTGTCCGTAAACTTGATATATAGAGAACACATCGGTATTTTTTCAAACCCCTGTGTTGTATATACCCAATGTGCCTATTAATAATGATATTCTTAAAACAATACGTTCCAATATAAGGCAAAGAAAACGTGAAATATATGGGACTGATTTCAATTTCACGGCGGGGACAAAAGCACCCGCCATGAGAAGTTTCAGCCGTCCGTAAAACTTGATATATAGAGAACACATGTAATTTTTTCACACCCCTGTGTTGTATATACCCAATGTGCCTATTAATAATGATATTATGCAATACGTTCCAATATAAGGCAACTTGATATATGAGAACACACTTGGTATTTTTTCACACCCCTGTGTTGGTATATACCCAATGTGGGCCTATTAATAATATTATAATGCAATACGTTCAATATAAGGCAACTTGATCTATAGAGAACACATCGTATTTTTTCACAACCCCTTTGTGGTATATACCCAATGTGCCTATTAATAATGATAAAAATTATCAATATGTACCAATATATGGCAAAAATAACCCTGAAATATATGGGGAATGATTTTCAATTTCCACGGCGGGGACAAAAGCACCCGGCCATGAGAATTTCAGCCTGTCCGTAAACTTGATATATAAGAACACATCGGTCGTTTTTTCACACCCCTGTGTTGGTATAAATACCCAACAATGTGCCTATTAATAATGATATTATGCAATATTTACCAATATAAGCAAAGAAAACGTGAAATATATGGACTGATTTCAATTTTCACGCCGGGGACAAAAGCACCCGGCCATGAGGAAGTTTCAGCCTGTCCTAAACTGAAATATATAGAGAACACAATTTCGCTGTTTTTTCATACCCCTGTGTTGGTATATACCCAATGTGCCTATTAATAATGATATGCAATACGTTCCAATATAAGGCAAAGAAAACGTAAAATATGGGGACTGATTTCAATTTTCACGGCGGGGACAAAAGCACCCGGCCATAGAGTTTCAGCCTGTCCGTAAACTTATATAGAGAACAATCCGGTATTTTTTACACCCTGTGTTGGTATAATACCAATGTGCTATTAATAATGATATTATGCAATACGTCATATAGGCAGGGACCCGTGATTAATAAGACTGATTTATTTTTTCACCCGGGTGACAAAAGCACGGGGCAAAACAGGATGAGCACTGTCCGTAAACTTGTATATAGAACACATCGGTTTTTTCACACCCCTGTGTTGGTATATACCCCAATGTGCCATTAATAATGATATTATGCAAATATGTCCAATATAAGGCAACCTTGAATATAATAAAAGAGGCCAACATCGTTATTTTTTCACACCCCTGTGTTGGTATATAACCAATGATGCCTATTATAATGGGATATTTAATTTTCCAATATGTACTTTGAATATCAGGCATAACCCTGAAATATATGGGAATGATCATGTTTTCACGGGGCGACCAAAAGCACCCGGCATGAGAAGTTTCAGCCTGTCCGTAAACTTGATATAGAGAACACATCGGTATTTTTTTCCCCACACCTGTGTTGGTATATAACCCACAATGTGCCATTAATAAATTGATATATGGCCCCATAACCGTATCCAATTCCCATAAGGCAAACAAACGTGAAATATATGGGACTGATTTCAATTTTCACGGCGGGGACAAAAGCACCCGCCCATGAGAAGTTTCAGCCTGTCCGTAAACTTGATATATAGAGAACACATCGGTATTTGTTCACACCCATGTATTGGTATATACCCAATGTGCCTATTAATAATGATAGTATGCAATATGTTCCAATATAATGATTTCAATTTTCACGATGGGGACAAAAGCACCCGGCCATGAGAAGTTTCAGCCTGTCCGTAAACTCAAACGAAACAGGCAATATATGCACAAAAAGCAACCGGCCATGACAATTTTAATCGGTAGTTTTTCAAGCCCCGTGAACTTACCTGATCATGAGCACTGTCGGGTCCGATGGAAATCTGCATGCTTACTCTCAGGTCAGATGCTGATTAATGATTATATATCACATAATATGGGAATTCACCGAATAAATAAACTTCCGGTAAGTATGAATGCCGATCGTTAAATTACCCTTCGCTGCTCCCTCCTACCACTCAAAACAAAAATGTGATCTAGGCTTCGGCGACAAGTCTGGGTTTACAACCCGATTCCCACAACGAACGGACCTAGGCATATAAACACATTAAATATACATTAGATATACCTAAAATAATTCATAAGTGAACAAAAATGGCCACATTATCTTACATATTTTAATGAAATATTTGGTGGCCATTTTTTTCCCCACTTATGGATGATTTTTTTTAGGTATACCTTATGCATATTTAATGTATTTATATACCTAGGTCCGTTAAGTTAAATTCTTTCGTATAGCAAAATCACATCATGAGTAAATCATACACAACGATAAATTTCACTATTTCACATCCCAGTGTGGTACGTTTTCACCCTTTTGTTTTGACCCGGGTACGTTTTGACCAGAACCCAAAATATCTCATTATATAAATGGGTTTTATACGGCAAATAGTAAGAAAAAAAGGGTGGCACGATTTACCCAAATCTACCCAAATCTACCCACCAAATCTTCATATAATTATATATGTGTCAATACAAATAAGCTATACACAGCTTACTAACGATGTTTGGACTGTACTTACATAATGTATGTCATTAATTTGCTCATACCAGGGCCCATTTTAATGTTTTGATGCAAAATGGAAATATTTGTATATGAAATAAAGGGAGAGTACCGCGATAAACTTAATACTAGGAAGCGAAGGAAGATAATCCACTTTATAATGGCTAAACATGCTAAATGGGAATGATTATTTTTAATTGAAATACAAATACAAAACTGTAGAACCTCTCTAATGTTGACATACAAGGAGACAGTAGTGTGAATGTGTCGACCGTATACTGGCTGTTTTCGCCCGCCAGGACGTGTAGCCATCTTGTACATAATCACTTGTTGAGGCTATACCTCTAGGGAAATTACAATCACAGTCTGATCAGGGTCTACACTGTTTTCCATCTTGTACATACTCACTGTATACCATATACAAGAATCAAGCCGCGTGTCGCCCGCCCCAGGACGTGTAGCCACCTTATAACAATCACTTGTTGAGGCTATACATTCTAGGGGAAATTTGCAATCACAGTCTGATCAGGGTCTACCCGGTTACCCATTTTATGATCATAACCACTTGTTGAGGCTATACTGTAGGGGAAATATGCATTCACAATCTAATCAGGATCTACACAGTTTCCCATATGTACATAATCGACTATATATAACGAGCTACCCCACTGAAATACACTGTGTTCTGGTCAATACAATATAATATTGGGCTTTGTCTACATAGAGGTGTGAAAAACATTCAAGCTATTTGACAAGATATACAAACCATACACAAACTTAAAAATATATATATTGCATGCATATTATGGTTCATTTTCATCAATGTTCTTAATACAAGATCGTTTATTATTGTTATTGTAGATGAATATTAAGAATATTTATATATATATAAGGCAACTCCGTAAATTAAATTGCAATAACTAAACTATGCCCAGAAGTCATTTGTGCTAATAAAAACATTCATTCAATGCATTATACTTTGTTTTTAACTATTTCAAAAAGATGTTGGCATATAATTACTCGGCGAAATAAATATTGCAATACTATGGAGGTGACCGGTTACTTAGACAGTTGGACTATTATATGTGCCATATGAAATCATGATCGATGGCAACTTAAAGTTAGACAACTGAGACATAATTAATGTGTCTCGATCACATTAGTCTCCCTTTAAGTCGCCAAACAGGTGTCCGATAGCATCTCGATTTATCAGCAGAAATAGTATGGCCACTAAAGTGCGCGACAACGAGCTCGAAAATACACATTCATAAACATCCCCGGACGGGAAAATACCTAAATTTTACATTTGGGACCATTTTTATGCTTAAACGTACGTTAATCTCATTAAATCTTGAAATATAATCGATGACTTAAACTTTACACAGCCTTGGCCCCGATTGTTATTGTTCCGTCTGCGCATGCGCGGACTGAAACCTTTACTGGGCTGAAGAATTTTCTGTTATACCGGCATTGGTCCCCGGTAGCTGTTCGATCACAGCTCTTCACCTCTACACCGACGTATGTGAAGTTGTCATTACTTGCCGAAGGAGGTGGTTTTCCCCGGGTACTCCGGTTTCCCCACCATTCATCTCACGGAGTAATGCAGTTTAGACCGGAATTGGCCGCCCGCATTACTCTGATTAAACATTATTGACTGTAATATGCATCGTCTGAAATCAAACTTTAACATGTTGGACCATGACCGGCGGTATGGTACGGGCCACTCACTAATATATGGGCAATTGCAATTGTATTATCTTCTCTTTTTCTTTCGTCTTCAGAATATGTGAAACACATTGTCATCTAACCAAATAGTAACAGATAAACGCCGCACCTGAACTCGAATAATAGCAAATCGTATATTACGATAAGTCGCGAAACGACAGTACCTGGGCCCGAAAACATATTACATCATACTTTATATAACCAAATATCGATCATTCCCTGCCTGATATGTTATGCCCTGACCAACCGTCAAATATCATCATTATATAGGATAACACTGTTACGGCTGAATCTCCATATATCACATGCACTCACACTCAGCCTTTTTCACGGTCTTACATACCGGCTTCGTGCGATAGGAGAACTAGCTAGGTTAAATTAACCGCTTCATTGCCTTCTTCATTTAATGCACATATTTCGACTGTATGGCAGATATTAGTAAATTCGGAAACAAACGGGCCAACGGTCATTGGCCTGCCACTTTTGGGCTCAAATGCCCGGGTTTGGAAGGTCCTCGAGCCAATTCCTACCCTTAAATATAAATAAGATAAAAAAATTTGTTTAATATTACTGTGTCAGCATTACCTTATTGAACTGGTCCCCCTTGATGTGAGCTTGTCAAAATATTAGTACGCACCCAGTAATACTTATATTTAAAACCTGAGGAACAGGCCATATAAATTATAGGAGATGGAGGTACATGTATTTCCTGGTCGGGGTGGATGGCGGCGGGCCTCATACAGGGAATGTGCAATCTGTCCAGTTTCCACACTGACCGCATTCTTTATGAACCACGTACAGTGGAACATCTGTAAACCGGACACAGAGAAAAGTTAGATGTGCTGAATTTTGATAGTGTCCATTGTCATTTATCACTGATGATAATGTATGTTCATGATCACAAAGTACACACGCGTACCTTGAAGTAGTCATCAGTCTGTTTTACTATCAAACCTGGTTGTCTGGCTCAAATAGCAAATGCGTGAACAAATGGCGACTATTTTTCAAGATGGCTGCCGAACATTATTATATTGTTTTATTAAGGACTGTTAGCTCTTAGTCTTATCAATATTAACGGGGTAAATTGTTATAATTAAGTCACAATTTGAATGTAAAACGAATTAGAATACATCTTACATTTAATTACATCAGCAAAAGGCAATACATTTCAAAATGGCTGCCGAAATAGGCTGTTTTACAACATGTTTCTGCAAATCGTGTGCTGATACGTACAATTACAGACATTTATAAAGTTGAAACAAATATACATTATACATGCTTTCCCTCACGAATAAATGGAAAATACAGGAGATAGTAAATGCAATATCGTTTCACAATTGTCAGAAAAGTCAAAATGGCCGACAAAATGTTATTGTTTGTTCTATTCTTTACTGTATGGAGTTGTTATAAACAGCATGTTATGGACATATCACATGTATCCATACCAGTTCGATATACAAAGATATTAACGCATGTATGTCCATCATTTTGAGTATTGAAGAAATGTTTCAACGTGTTTCCAAAATGGATTGACTATTGGCAAGGATTATAGTGTTATTATTTGTGTCTAGTTAAAGCGATTGGTAACGAACACAATTAAGCGAGCATGATTATCATTGGCCAATGCAGTATGTAGTATGGTGTGATGAATGGCATGCGTATGCTTATTGCAAATATGCATGGCTTTCTCCCACATTAAGGATCCCACATGTGTTTTCACATGTGCCAATAATTTAAAATGAACCCGTGTTCGTGAGTTGCAAACATTGGAAAATAAATGCAGTACATGGTAACGATATATAATTCATGCAGTCACTGGTGTAATCAGTTCGACATTAAACATTACAAATGCTGTATTTAGTGTTTTCTAATTAAACATTATTGAAACTAATGCACCCAAAACTTAAGCATATACAGTGTCACCATTGTCTGTCAGTTTGAAGATGACCATCAACATGGCCGCTTCCTCGGATGCACAGGCTGATCTGGATCTACACTGGTCGCAAAACCCATAAGCCCCATTTCTCGAATCACTGTCACATATACCGGTGTTACGCTACACGTTCATATGAACCTTTCATAAGTATCTGGCAGGGTATAAAGTAAGAACAAGTATTACATGTAAAATGGTATTGTAAATTCAGTGGGTGGGGAATAGTTAAAACTACTTTGTTTTGCCATTGCATGAGCTGCTGTAGACATTTTGCAATCCGAATATGGGCATCAAACATATATTGCAAACACTAGTAAGTACAATTACCATTGATACAATTAATAGACACCGAGAGACATTTGCATATTGAGACACATAGCGTAGTTGTTACCTTCACTAAGTAAATGCGAAGCGGACAGACGGACGGACGAACACTCGCACACACTGTATCGGAAGTGTGCACGGATAGCTATTAGTAGTGCCTAAGTAGTTGCATATGTATTTAAACCATGTAAGTAATATCAGTAAGTGATAGTGCGTAACATAAATAAAATGCATTACATGTAAACTTCCCATTGCAAAATCTGTCGGTGGAGAATGGTGAAAAATACTTTGTTTTTAACATCATCGACTGCAGACCTCAGGTAATCAGAATAATATTATATGCAATTAAAATGTCTAATGAACACTACTAGGTACCATTGACACAGAGAAAGTACAAAAGTACCATATTTTTATGGAGTTATTAAGGTAGATGTTTCGCCATTGAAATTCAGTGGGTGGGGTAACAAACATGCAAAATTCTTCATCTGAATTAGAAGATATTATTTAATTGAACTTCCTTCCATTGTATAGTTATGAAAACATCAGAAAACATACAAAAATGCCATATCAGTTGTTTCTAATGATAAAAAAAACAGTCGATATCTCAATGAAAAATGCAAGTTTTCACAATTGCGAAAAGTCCTAGGGTGGTATACTTCAAAATAGTGCCAAACAATCATCCAGCGGGTTACAGAGCGCAGCCATACGGCATAGCACTCGTAATTGAATTTAGTTTCAGAACAAATATGTTTGCAAAAATCCCACAGGGAAGGGGGGGGGGGGTCCATTTCTGGCTGACGGCCTAATATGTGAAGAAATAGGGATTGTTGCATGTGTCACCACACTAGAGTAGAACCAGCTCAGCATGCCCGTATGCGGATGCGCAGTCTGATCATGTCCAATGTAAATGGTTCAATATTCATTCTGTGAAACACTGACAGTAAAGGTACATGCCCACGCAATAGGCACACACTGTTCTTTATATCAGAGACATTATCTGACACATTTTCTGGCAAAATAAACATTCATTCACCATTACCCCACGTATTGATTGGCATTATTATAATGTTATATCATACGTAAATTTTCACACTGATATCAGGGACGATAACCGTGGTTCCTTAAAATGTTAACGGAAATTACTATTTATTGCCTGTATTTATGTTTTGATGTCAATGATCATACTTTATAATATGTAGAAAATATTATTTGTTCACGTGACGCGTTTAATTAGTATAAATAATTAAAACATATCATGCCTCATTTGCATATGAAAATAGCCTGATACACCGCGCGTCACTATCAGTAAACTAAATATTACTAAATGATTATATGTGTATAGCAGGCACTCGTAATTTGTAGAACTGGTAAAATAGTGACACAATTATACACTTATTTAATTCCTATAAAGACCATTGTGTGCCTATTGAGTGGGCATCTACCTTTAAGGATAAATGTATTAAATATTTATTCTGCATACTTTTAATCATCAAATATATGCAGCCGTCATTTCTATATTAGAAAAAATAAATGATTACTCCCTCAAAGTATACTTAGCTAGATAAGTATACTTTGCAATGTTGTGAAATAGGCTACTGGTATTCTCTATGTCCAGGGGCCCGTTTCACTAAACTTCCTACGACTAAAATGTTCGTAAGTGCAAATTTAAGATCGTCTGTAAATTTCAATTTATGGATTTACATTTATTGAGCATAGGCTGCATATGCAGCCTATGCTCAATAAATGTAAATCCAATAATTATTTACAAGAAAACATTGTTAATGTGAAATTTACAGACTATCATAATTTTGCACTTACGAACATTTTAGTCGTAGGAAGTTTAGTGAAACGGCCCCCTGGTCCGGATACAGGAAGGCGTTAGCTGACAACCAATGTTGACTGGTCATAACTGTCACGGGCCCCGTGTCCTATATAAGTATGATGAATTAAAAGGAAACCTCTTCCGGGTATATAAGACACTTACTTCCGGCTTTTCCTGGTGGGTCAATATCCAAATTGACCACTGCTGTCACTGTGAATGGTTTAACAGTTTGTCTGTGAATGTATTGATATGCCCCGGCATACAGGGGGTACAAGTGACTTACCTTAAATATTTAGTTACATATCGAATGAACTTTCATTCTCACCACGCCACTTGCAGAATTTTAAATCTATTTACTATCGCTGCTTTGACAGGATGTGAAATGAAAACATACATAACATGATCAGTAGCCTATTTCACCAACATTGCAAAGTATACTATCCTAGCAAAGTATACTTTGAGGGAGAAAATTTCAATTTTAGGATAAATTTATTAATTTTTATTATACTGAATTTATTACATTATCACAGCCATTTTAGCTGTGATAATGTAATAAATTCAGTATAATAATTCTGCATAATTTTAATCATCAAATATATGCAATCATTAGTTCTGTATGAAATAATGCATTTCGGAAAAATCAATGATTACTCCCTGAAAGTATACTTTGCTAGATAAGTATACTTTGCAATTTTCAAGTTGATGAAATCGGCTACTGGAATTGTACCCACAGACCAAGCACGCATATTCAGAATCACATATGTCGGTTCTTATCCATCTTCGTGTCCGAGTGTTGTCTTTAATTCACGCACCTGTCCTCCAAACTCAGAATCCAATAATGTTGCAAGTTTACCCACTATGTTGGTGTGTGAATGAAATTTCATTTAGTATATTATCTAACGTAAGCTCTCGTTTCGCTAAATAACTTTGTCAAACAATCCCTGCAGCCGTAATCGTGGTTGAAAATGTAGCGATTATGTCAGTGCCTCATTTTTTTTTATCTCAATCTCCGCCATTTTGATTTGCGAATTGTGGTGTTGTTTGTCTTTGTAACTTGGCAAGGGGGGCTTTACCAAACCGCTAAAGATGAAGCGTACCCACAATAACCTTACATATTTTATATATTATGTATTAATTGTGTTTTAAATGCCCCGTTGAAGTGTTATCTGTCAGTTTCCAATGTTTATTTGATCAAAATGACTGACAAATTCGTATCTGCTGACGTCACTAACAACATTATCTGTGATGTCATTTTCATAATTTGATGTCATTTCCGGCTCGTGCATTTTTGGCCAGTGGCCGATATTTGGGCATTTGGCCCGTATTTGGGCTAATAACCGAAAATTGGCCAGTGACCAATTTCTGGCCAGTGACCCGTTTTGGGCCAAACGATAATAATAAGCATCGTACAGTCATATTAACAAGAATAATTTAGCGATTAGTTGTAATTTGATCTCGCCAGAGTCATTTGGACATTATTATAAATATTTTTACAACGTAACTGCCCTTTGTGGCACTGCGGCATTCCTATGGTTTATTCCTATGGTTTACGATTCATTGATGAATAAGCGATCAATTGTGTGCACCTCTAAACCGCATGGTGACATTTCGGTATCATTTGAATATTTTTATAATTGATGGATCCTATCCTTACACCTGTTTAACGAGCGTATCACCGTTAATTGCGAGTTGTATAAATAGTTGTAAACAACCGTCCTCTATCCACACGGACACTTAATTACGGTGTAAGATTACCTTTCACTTGAACCGTCACTTGTAACAAATGTAAATAAATTGTTAACGTTTAATTAACGACTTCTACGTTCCCTGGACTGCTAGTCTGCTTCAGCACCCGTGTTATATTATCATCCATTTAGAAGAGCGACAGCTAAACCGGATCTGGTTGACACAGGTTGCAGGCTACACAGATCTACTGATTGACAACTATAGGCAGACGCTACCACATTTGTCGGTTGATCAGTAATCTATAGCCAGCAACGCGTGTTAGAGGATACTGGGTAGTATACACACAGCAAGGGTCATATACGGGGTCATATGTACGCACCACTACCATGATTACTGGCGCGTAACAGTATTGCTTTCCTGCTGTGTTATGGCGTTTATTTGTGGTGGATTTATAAAATAGTGAATTGGGCTAATAAACACAATTAAATTTCAATATTTTCAGCGGAATGTTAAAGACATTCCGATATTCAAATTTATTTATATTCATGGAATAGATGCATACAATATAGCATTTGCGTGTGGTGAGATACAGTATATAAGTAGAACAGCATTACCGTGTGTCATATTCTATCGGGCTAGACGATGTTTAAACTCAAACCAACAAATAAAGCCGGTGTATTAAAACTGGCCGCTGCAATTGTGTTGGTAGTCATTACTATCTATAACCTGCATGGGAAGATCAGTTTTCTCAGCGGTCAACTTGCCTCGAAAGATCTGGATAAAAGTAGATCTATGGTCTATCGGTCGCGAAATACGGTAATAAATATCGATCGGTCGAGAGATGCGAATAGAAGTATCGATGGGGCGGAAGAAGAGGTTACCGACTTGGATGCCGACAATGATGGGTATGGAGACACAGGCGAAGATTATTTGATATCAAAGGATGAAGTACTGGAGACCATGACGGAGCGGGAACTAATGAAGACATATCTGAAGTAAGTGGTAATACGTCAGGTACTAGGTTTAGTAGTGTACGTCTCGTTCGAGCGTCAGTACCTCCTTCGGTGCTTAAGTGAGTATCTACCTACTACACCCACCGATAAATACATATGATTTCCGCAATTGATGTTTCCCCATCCGTTTCACGTATTTTCGCATACATTTATACATTTTTCTCACGTAATACATGTCAAAGTGCTAAAAGTTGACATTCATTAAAACAGCAGAGCAGCACTATCAAGGAATCAATGGCCAGCTTCGCTGAATTTGACTATATGAACTACTTGCGGCATGGCTCATTATACGTAGAACAAATCAAATTACTGGAGTTCACATATCCTGAGCTATACGGGCGCTTCTCTATGTGCCAGTGGGTTGTTAGGGATCGTCCAGGGGATTGTGTGCTGTCGGTGGCGACATGACGGTCGAGCAGTCCATTCAGCGAGTATCGAAGGGTCATGGTGGTCACTGAATGAACCACAAGCAATGACAGTGTTGTGGCGGAATTCGAGCTCTTGTTCCATGAAATATAGTCTAACTATACTGACACTTCTCACCAGCAACCAGCCCTTAAAGCACACCGACTGTCATCTCCAGCATGCTTTGAGCACCAAACAGGTGGACCTGTACAATTGTATAGGTGAACCTGTAATATTAGTTTTGACCCTGTTCATACACAATATACGATAGCGGACGAATGCGATGCAAGACTACAACCATTAGAACACGGATGGAAAGAGCACGTTGGTACATTGCTACCATCCAAATGTCTGATGCCATTGCCCCCATCTATGCTCTCAATATGCAAATATGCAGGCAAGTGTGTCACCGACGGTGTGGATGCTGTTCTGCTTGTAGTATGTTCGTCACATTCTGTCATAGAACAACGGGTAACTGGCAAACAAAACACGAGAAGACTAGTTTAAATTTACACATGATATGGTTAAAAGTTGAGAGAAAGTTTCATTTGATTTGGTACTGTATCATTTGATTATCCTCGGACAGTTATAAGTACGTGAAGTACACGTGTTAGTAATAGACTAAAACGTACATTTTTCTATTGTGATTGCTCACATGTGGGAGCTGAGTAATAGCTAGCTATGAATTGACCTATTGGAAATAACTGTACGTCACCCATAGGCCTGTTCTTGTAGCAATGGTTGCGACTGTGCTTATAAGATATATTAGGTATACATACAAGGTGTATTTTACACGAATGTGAATTATGTAATGGAAATGTTTAGGTCAGGCGGACCTACTGGATATGTATGAGTCATTGAGCAGTCCTTGTAGTATACGAGATGTGAGCATTGTCATGTATGTGTCTTATTGTATTGTGTCTTATCTCATACAGAGGCCAGTACCATAAACAATTGTTGCATTCGGCCTGAGGTTATACATGATATACATGGACATGTATTACATAGACAGTGGTATTGTATGTGGATGTTAATTTGTTTATCTGAATGTGAAGTATGCAATAACAATATGTGAATTATGGTGGACATACTGTATATTATATTTGTTTTACGCGCATGGTTCATTAATGCGATAGGCGCTGAGCTATGGATACCATAGGCCAGTTCCAAGACTAACATCTGTATTTCGTCTGTAGTCCTACATACACATGTATTCCATGGTAGTCGTCTTTATATGATCGTTAATTATGTATTCATACCGACGTGGTTGAATTTGGTATTTTCAACACCCTATATAGAAAGGAATATTATAAATAGTTGCACAGGTTATAACAGTTGAGTATCACACACGTTTCTATTGCTGAATACGTCCCCCGGTTACCATCAGAGTCGTTAGTGTAAAATGTCGCTGACATTTACGTTTCTTGTTATAGAATAATCTAATGTTTGAAAAAATATAACCACTTATGATTAAGAAATGCATTATGTGACACAGATGATTGTGTGGATCGTCGAAGTGTTGGAAAAACATCACATGCTGAACTAACATGTATTTATGGGTGGGTGGGGTAATTTCGTTCTGAATGTTAGACAAAGGAAGGTCAAGACGATGCCAAATAATTAAAATGATATCGGGAATCAATTCCCCACATCCCATTTAGTCAAAATAGAGGTATTACATGTGGTATATTCTAAAAAAAAAAAATTATATATATTTCGGCCATATTGAATTTGACAATATCTCCATTCATCCCGGGGTGGCGGGCAAGCCCCTCTGTGATTTTTCATGTCTATGGACCCATTGACTTAGTTGAAGTGAGAAACTGCCGTAACACCGATTTGCAAGCGGGTCTACATGCCAGGTACTGGACTATATTTAACAGTATGGTGTTCATATATGTATGACGAAACCGCACATGAGTATTAGATTAAGAGCTAAGCATGTTGAGTACTTATATGAATATGTAATAATTATGTAGTTGCTCTTAAAATCTTCCACACAGTTTTAGGATAGACTGGTATATCATTCCATACTTTGGCTCCAGAATAGACGAAGGTTGACATGTACAATTCAATGTTAGGTTTTGGTAGATATAAACTGTTTTTATCTGCTGACCGTAAGTTTAACCCATGAATTGCTGTTGTTTGTGTAAATGAATTGTTTAGATAATTTGAGCATAAGTTATTCACGCACTTAACAGTGTGAGTAACTGTAGGAAGGAGTACTTCAGTAGTTGGGGGTCGTTTCACTAAACTTCGTACGACTAAAATGTTCGTAAGATCGTCTGGAAATTTCAATTAATGGATTTACATTTATTGAACATAGGCTATAAATGTTAGTCCAATAATTGTTTACAAGAAAACATTGATAACGTGAAATCATAATTTTGCAATTACGAACATTTTTGTCGTACGAAGTTTAGTGAAACGGCCCCCAGTGTTATAGTGAATATCAGACAATTTCTTGATCCCACGTGTATTAGGCAAGGCGTGGAAACGTGTATGAATTCCGACACCTGCGGAGAAAGATATAAACACTAGCAATGGTATTCTATTAAATAAATGGGGTCTCTCGCATAAAATACAATATAAAAATGTTTTTATGGTTTAAACGTCATTAAAAGCGTCCACGACTCAGTAAAATTACAGAAATTGTTATAATATGCTCCCGTTTAGTAACATGAAGTGTTTATAGAGAACAAGCACCTATTATATGGCATATTTATAGTAATTGTATTGCTAGGATTGCTGTGGTGTTTTTCAACTAGATGCGAAAATAGTCGATGGCATCTTCTCACAGAAGCATATCGGATATCTCCAAATCATGTTCTGCTCTTTGAAGGCTGACGTCATGTGATAAACAGACTCTCAAACTCGTTTCCATTTGATATGAGATTTATGAAGCTCCTCAACAATTGTATGCACCTCACCAGAGGCCCGGTGCATGAATTGTGCATGACTCGTTTCATAAATCTCATATGAAATGGAAACTCGTTTGAGATCCTCTATAACATGAGATTACAAGCCAGCCGATCATACACTAAAGCATTTATAATAGGAAACTGGTGAAATGCGCACGCATTTACTGAATGTGACACTCTACAGAATTTGAAATTAGTTAATTGACCTTGACCTTGTGCAATAGGGGAGCATGGATGAGGTGGGGAATGAAAATATGGATGATAATAAATGTCCCTGAAGTTTGACGTCAATTGGTCATACACTAAAGAAGATATAGGAAAACGGAGAAACGCGCATGGATCTACTGAATATGAACTTTCAGTTATTTGACCTTGACGTTGGGCACGGGGGTGCATGGGCGGGAAATGAAAATATGGATGGTAATAAACATGTACATGAAATTTGAAGGAAATCGGTCATACGTTATAGCATAATGGAAAACGTGACGGACGGACGGACGGACGGACGGACGGAAGGACAACTTTTGCACCCCTATATTCCACTTTCGCTACGCGATGTGATAAAATGGGGATAACATAGGGACTTTTGGTTATTGATAAAAAAGTACTCACATTTAAATATGTTTTATATTGTATGTGTTTAATAGCCAAATGTTCGTCGGCAGAAAAACGTGGAACAGACAGTAGTATCACCTCATGTGCGGGTAGCAGGTTTATTCAGTATGGCCACTTAATTGTGATATTTCCCTGAATCGCCACAATTCTTCAAGTAGCCTATTTCACCAAAATTGCAAAGTAAACTTATCTAGCAAAGTATACTTTGAGGGAGAAATTTAATTTGTTTTATTCATTTTTATTATACTGAATTTATTTCATTATGACAGCCATTTTGGCTGTCATAATGTAATACATTCAGTATAATAATTCTGCATACTTGTAATCATCAAATATAAGCAGTCGTTAGTTCTATATGAAATAATGCATTTTAGGGAAAATAAATTATTACTCCCTCAAAGTATACTTGGCTAGATAGGTATACTTTGCAATTTTGATGAAATTGGCTACTGGTGATTTTTTGTCACTGGCAAACGTGTTTGCCATATTAAGCATTGATTGCATTGCTATATACATTCCATGCAAGTTCACAAGACAATGCAGTCTTTGTTATTTTCCATAGTATAATAATCATGATTATGTGTACAAACATATTACAGTCAAACCTGTGAATAAAGGCCAGCCATGGGCAGTAAAAATCTGGCCTTTGTACACAGGTGGTCTTTATTCGCAGGGTCATTTATATAGTAATTATGCCATTCGAACAACAAAAGTGTGGCCTTTATAGCCAGGTGATTGTTATTCGGAGGTGGTCTTTAGCACAGGTTTGACTGTATATGCCTTGTTTATTTATCTCATATTCAAGGGTGGGAATTGACTGAAAGACCCTTCCATACCCGGCTACTGCACAACCGCCTGCGTTAAGCTGCTTGTCCATATTATCAACGTTCAGATAACGCAAGCGGTAGTGTAGTATATATGCGCTTTACCTATCACTATCTGTTGTAGTTATGTGGAGCGGCTGCAGGTGCGCTGTGGTCACGTGATCCGGGTCGGCAGGATGGACGATGGCGGAAAGGAGATTTGCATCGAACGGAAGTACAAACCTCATGCGCCGTGTCTGATATACTCGTTTGGGTATGTTTGTTTGAAGTGTAGAGCGTCGGACTGCTGATCGGGAGACACCGGGTTCTATTCCCACCTCGACCCACTGCAATGGCAGATTCGGCGTTTCCTTGTGCAAGACAACTTCGTGCTTGCCTAGTCCTGATTGATTGATGCTTGCGTTTAACGGCCGCACTGACTCCATGGACTTGCACTTGGACATGCGAAAGCTGAAGAAAAAACTTGGTATGGGCCAAAATTAAATTTTGAATCAAAGTTGAACCAGTTCGCAGGCTTAAGGCCGCAGAGCCTAGTATTATCGGATTAGGACTAAAATAGTCGAGCAAGGTCATCGAGCCAGTGTCGTCGTTAAACCAAAGCATATATTTGTTTGTTGGTGTTTAACGGCCTATCAACAGCTAAGGTCACTTGAGGCCGGGCCAACGGGTTCGACCTTACATTCAACCTGCTGCATTGGGGGTGGGGGGGGGGGAGGGTGGTCCTAAAATCAAAACGGAATATTTACATAGAAAACAATATATATTAAGCCCTGAAATTAGAATAACCTTACCAGGTCCATATCACACCAAAGCCACTTGGCCCCCTCCCCTAAAAGTAATAGGATTACGAATAATCATATTACTCATATACAGTAAGGGGTATAACCAGATTAAACTCTCACATTAACGAAAGCCAAATACGTACACAAGGACGAAACCAGGTATCTGGTCGGGATTCCGGTAAGGATGAACCCCGATCGTATAAAAATAACCATCGCAAACTCCCACCTGCCAACCGCGGGTAAGTTTGTATACGGAGAATGGGACACAGCATACGCAATACTTTGAAACATTTGACTACTTACTTCTGCAAATGCACTGTTCTGGTCACAAACGTCGTAACTACGATTCGTTTTATTTAACCGGCAGCCCAATTTACATACTTCCGATTTCAGTATGCGGTTATCCGTTCCATCAGCAATATGGCGTAGCAAACGCGTCGTCATGTGCTGTATTTGGTGGTCCCGGGAGTTCGGCATATACTTATGTCGATTCTTCGCAAAAACGACAGAAGTTTTGCCCAACGTACCGAGACCACCGAAACGTAGCTTAACAAGACACGTTTGATGCGCCATATTTAATCAAAATCCGTTACATAATAAGGGCAAAATAAAATAATACGTACTTTGAATCGGAGGGCTTCTGGAAGTTTCAGCACTTGTTGTTGTTGTTGTAACCACGTGATCATCGGTCGCATTTCCCATGGGAACATGTGCTTTATTATTATTTTTTTTCTGTCAAAATGTGCTTATTATATGATATCCTAATGATATATCGCAGAAAAGGTATATACTCAGTGGCGTAGCCAGGGCATGAAAAACACTGAGGCAATAACATTGGTCCGGCAAATGAGCATCGCTCGCTCATCGAGCGAGTACGCTAGGGGTGTCCGGAGGAATCCCCGCATGACTTTGTTGAAATCTACATAGCATTTCCTGCGTTCTGGAGTATTTTAGAGCAATATGTTCGACAACATATTTGCTCTTTTTATAGGAAACGTTTTTAAATAATTGAGAATGGCAGAATAATTGATGATATGTGCTACCGGGTGGTTGTCCCCATGGGTAAACACCGAGGCATAACATGGTCACGAATAGTCAAATCACGATCTGCTTTTATGATGAAAGCGTAACTAAATATAAAAATAAATCGGAAAATGTTGCGTCGGTGTGCCTCAACGTGGCTACGGAGCTGATACTATAATAAGAAATTGAATTTTTAATGAAGATTTGCTTAGATTTGTGTATAATTTGGGTAGATTTGGGTAAATCGTGCTGCCGATAGACCACCCACAACCCATAGGTGTGTCGCGCGCAAGAATGACAACTCTTGAATCAATAATGTTCGAGTTATCTCCCTTTGTTTTTTCCACACTGATTTCTTGTCTGAAACATAACTTTTGGAATATTTCCATGAAACTTCACACATGCATATACCATAACCCAAAGGTGTGTTGTGCGCTAGAATGACGACTCTTGCCTCACTAATTTTCGAGTTATCGCCCTTTTTTTTTTAATTTCTCGCACTGAATATTTGTCGGAGCGGAACTCGAATAACCTTTGGAATATGTTAATGCAACTTTACATATGGAGAGGCCATGACCCAAAGGTGTGTAGCGCTCAAGAATGACAACTCCTGCCTCACTAATTTTCGAGTTATCTTCCTTTTTTCATGCAGTGAATTCTTGTCCTTAACAACACTCGAATACCCTTTGGAATATTTTCATGCAACTTCACGCATGTATAGATCACGACTCGGGAGGTGTGAGACGCGCAAGAATTACAACTCTTGCCTCACTAATTTTTAGTTATCCATCTTTGTTTTTCACGCACTGATTTCTTGTCCTTAACATAACTTGAATACCCTTTGGAATATTTTCATGAAACTTCACACATGCAAATATGTGTCGCGTGCACGATAGAAAAATCTTGCCTCACTAGTTTTTTTTTAATTATCTCCCTCTGTTTTTTCTCAGACTTATTTCCTGCCAATACAATAAATACAAAAGTGTGCCTCGTGCAAGAACGAACTCATCTTACTAACATATTAGTTGTCGCCCCTTTTTAGCTGCGAGCCTCTTGCAGCTAATGTAACCTCAAAATACAGTCGGATATCACGGCGCTATTTCTTCTTGTGGCGCGTATGTATACATCTTGTATCTAGGTCATTGTTAATTATTCGTTCTATGCTATTTTACATTTCACATTTATTAGAATGCATATCTTCAGTTTGGTACATAATTAATTGAAGAACAATCAATGGAACCTCAAATTTAGCCGTTAATTTTCCACAAATAAAACGGACTATTTTGGTCGCGCATTAATGTGTAAACCCGAATCACACCTGTCTGTTTTTTGTGTAAACCCGAATCACACCTGTCTGGATTTTTTCATTCACAACTATGGCGTGTACAAATTTGCATAAAACAACATTGTATTAGGTGTTTGAAGAGTGAATCCGGATATGGAATTACCACCCTTATCGCATCGCCGTATTTCACCGATATTGATTTCGAAAATCAGTCATATTTTCCTCAAATGATGTCGAAAATTTATAAAAAATATACTGTTACCACTCATTTGAACCGTGTCGTCTAGATGGTTCACTCATTTGTATCTTCGCGTCGGCATGTTTCGAATGAGTGGTACACTTTCACTTACAATAATTGAGCCCGGATATGGAATTACCACCCATATCGCATCGCCGTATTTGGCCGATATTGATTTCGATAATCAGTCATATTTTCCTTAAATGATGTCGAAAATTGATAAAAATTTCAGAGCTCATGCGGAATTGATTATACGATGCTCTTGGTTGGGATAGGCTGGTTATCATCTTTTGAAGGGACCTTTGTCACATCGTGACAGATTATCTTACGCTTAACAATCATGTTGATCCGTCTGTTATTGTTACTGTATCAGTGCAAAGTGGTGCCATTTATTAAAACGTTTTGTTGCTGCACTTACTATGGACTGTACTGGCTATAGTAATTTGCATCTTAATAGGCATCCATTTATCTCTGCTGCAAACACCGACCGAACAAATGATTTGCTGATGATATGTGTATCACACAAGTGGAACAATATTACATTCCTCTAGTTAATTACATGTTATTACTTATGAAGATGTGTATGTAATGCATAAAAAACAAATGCTAAGCCTTACTGGATTCTTCCTGTTTCTATACAGCTCCTTCCCCTCTCCACATACAAAATGTCGAGTGTTATACAGTTTCCCATAACACCATTTACTACAATTACTCTATTTGAAATATTTAAAGGAAAATATACTAAAACACTGTTTACCACCCATTTAAGTTGGGAACGCAGCTCAGTACTTTCAGTACTTTGATTTTCAGTGTCTTCCTGTAGGTGGGAAGGGTGATACACATGCGTAAATTTCTAGTTATTTGCTTACAGCCCAAATTGTATTTCAAAATGGCCACCACCGAAGACATATTCGTTTGACACAATGACACTGTGCATGTTCGTTTGAGTGTGTATTAAATGTTGCATGAAACAGAAAACATTGTCATTAGTATTTTGAATGGCTAATAAAATATAGTTTATTGAAACAATGTACTAGATGTGTAACCCATGTTAACCCTTAGACCGCTACACACAAGTGTCGTCTGCTGTTGCTTTTATATCTCAACTTATTTCTCAATAAAACATGTTTTGACAGCACTTCAGAATCATTTCCAATGGAAATGATTCTCAAGTGCTGTCAAACCATGTTTTTGACGATAAAAATGGAAAATATAAAATAAACAGCAGACGACAAAAAATTAAGATAGCAATGTAAAGGTTAAGATGTCATTATTGTATTAATGTTTGTCAATATTTGAGTTACCTTCTACTTCAGCATCAACTACGACTACCACTTTGACAATTCGGCGGTGAACAAATTTGGCTGTGACGTTCATTGCTTTGATCCGAGGTAAGTACGGTAATGTCAACTGGGTGCCGTTTCACTAAACGTTGCACGACTAAGATGTTCGGAAAGTGCAAATTTAGGTATGCTCACTAAATGTAAATCCAATAATTGTTTACAAGAAAACATTGTTAATGTGAAATTTGCAGACCATCATAATTTTGCACTTACGAACATGTTAGTCGTACAAAGTTTAGTGAAACGCGCCCCAGTCAACTGGATATTGCACCATGTTTAGAGCGAGTGGAAAATCGCCATTTAAGTTCATAGTTCATTACTTGTACACGACCATACACTATGTTTTTTTTTATTTCTGTCAGCTGCTATACAATGTATATTACAATGAATAGTCTGGACCTTATATTAGACACGCCATGTGATTTTTCATGAAATACATGTACAGACACCCGGTAGTCGAAAGATGACAATATATATATATAGATTCCGCATTGCTATGAAAATTTGGTCAACTTTCGGCGTCATTTACGGAAACTATCGTAAAGTTTCTAAATATGTTTCATGAAATATCGCACATGTTCTGACAGGTAGGTACAAAATCATGACATGTCTCATGGATGAAATGTAAGCAAAACTGTTGGTAAAAAGGACATTTAACTGTAGAATTGTATAAGTTTTGGGTTTTATATAGGTTAAATTATACATTAGTTCACTGTTACAGCAAGTTGAACGAAGGAATTTGGAAGGTGTTATCAAATCTGTGGTTCTACACATGATGGCTTGGCGTCAATGTTTTGCTTATTGTTCTAATGAGTGGTAACAACATAATTGTGTATAGAAATTAAGGAAATGGAAACAATATGTTTTAGAAGGTTTACTTAGATTACTGTGGATGGAGGCTCGGCAGTGAGAACGCCGTCAATATTTTACTTCTTTCTACACAGATACACAGAAGTATATGTTGTTACCACTCATTAGAACCGTCTCACCGAGTGGTGACAACATATACTTTCCCATAGACATTTAGAAAATAGAAGAAAAAAAATAAGCTTAGAAATTTTACATCAATGTGACTTGCTACCCGCCATTATTTCAGTATGGTGATGGAAGAAACCAGGAAGATGTCGAGCAATCTCTGGTTCTATAGATGGAGGCTCGGCAGTGAGAACACCGTCAACGATAAAGGCTGGACCATAAAAACCCTAGACAATATTCGCAAGGAGCTTGGCCATGTTAATGTAAGTCCATGTATACTCGGCCGTGGCACGTTAAAGTTACATGCCCATTCATTAGGCACAACATGTTCTTTACAGGAATTAAATAAGTATAATTGTGTCACTATTCCACCAGTTCTAAAAATTACAAGTGCCTGCTATACAGATATATAGTAATATTTATTTTATTGATAGTGACTCGCGTTGGTATCTGGCTATTTTCATATGCAAATGAGGCATGATATTTTTGTATTATTTATACTACCGGTAATTAAATGCGTCACTTGAAAAAAATAATATTTTCCACAGATTATAAAGTATGATCATTGCACATCAACAAATAAATACAGAGATTAAATAGCAATGTCCGTTAAAGTTATCGCACCAGATATCAGTGTGGAAATTTATGTCTGATATAAAATGTATAATAAAACCAATCAGTACGTGAGGTAATGGTGAATGAATGTTTATGTTGTCTCTGATATAAAGAACATTGTGTGCCTACCGAGTGGGAATGTACCTTTTAGTTTAAGATTTGATTTTAATGCCAGAAAAAAGCTGATGACAACATAAATGACAAACCACAGGTCAAAAAGCCAATCCAAAAATTTAATCCAATCACCTTTATGCAAGTTTTCACATTCGTATGTTTTATGCGATTTCTTAGTACACAAGAACATTGGTAAATCACACTAGTAAACATCTTAATTAGACAAATAATTATTGTGTTGTCATAGTATACCCATTTATTTTAATTAAATTTCAGGAAGTAATTGACATTTTGAAGATTGACATCGAGGGAGACGAATGGCCCTCGATCCCACAGATGATCTCCACTGGGGCGTTGTCGGGCGTCAAGCAGATCTCCATGGAAATACACTTCTCAAAGATCAAAAAGAAGGAGGAATATTGGGGAGCAACGAAGCCAGCAAAGGCGCTGGCGGCCTTAAGACTTTTGTATGCCGAGGGATTTAGGATATTTATGCGAGAAAGGAATTTAGGGGGTATTCAGAAACTGGATGGAATTGACGATTATTTTACAAATGTGTATGAAATTTCATTGATACGCGTTGGTAGATAATGATTGTTACTGTGTTACTGTAAATATGTACGTTCTGTCAGCATTGTTGTTTTTCACTAATAATCTTCACCTTTAGAAGGTGGGAAACAATAATTCACCCCTAAGTAACTGGAATGGATTTTTATATGTTAATTTTGCAACCAAACCAACATTGACTAGTCCATTTATGAAAAGGGTGTGTTTTTGTTCTCAAAAATATGGAAATTACTTGCAAAAAGTGCAGATCCTGATGAGACGGCTCGTCACAAGTTATTGCAAAATTGGTTTGTAAGTTATTGCAAAAAGTACATGGACTAACGTTATTATATCCCTCTTGCCTATCGGCGAGAGGATAACCAATCTCGAAAAGAGAAACGCACACACAGGGTGGCGACTATATGCACAGGGACTTTGTTTTGGGTACATACACGAGAGGGCCATTGTGGCCCTATATCGCTCACCTGGCTATGATACATATGCAAGTAAATCTGAGAGAGCTTTATACATTTATTATTCCTACAAAGGGAAGACATTGTTTAAAGATTTGTTCTAACTTTATACGGCAGCAATCTTGGATTATGTGACAATCTCCAATTTGAAAAATCTGTAAATGTTTCACCGAGCCAAGCATTTATTAAGAAAAAGCTGTTTGAAAGCACTAAGTAAAAGTTACCGGTTTTACATCTTGGCGACCATCTTGGATGACATAATCACCGGATTTAGTCTCCTCAATACCTTCTTTCTTATATAAAACATGACCATATTTGGTCCCCGTCCAATTTTGACCCTGGGGCCACCATTTTAACAGATATGAAACTGCATTGACTATTGATCATTCCTGCCAAGTTTCGTTGAAATCTGTCCAGCGGTTTGTGATAAAAAGATTTTTTAAGAACTTGACCTACTTTTCCACAGCGGCCATCGTTGATTATGTGACTCCAAATTTACAAATCTGACATGCCCACACCCATAGATCCCTGTCAAGTTTGACCAACGTTGGCAAAGAAGACATTTGAACTCCCTAAAGGATGACCTTTTAACCTTGTGGCGGCCTTCTTGGATGACCTCATAATCCGATTTTGACAAAAAATGACCCAGAGTGATTGTCTCCTGAATACCTTCGATTTGATATACAGGACCATATTCGGTCAAATGTGAAATTTGACACTAGTTGCCACCCTCCCCCCGCCCCCCCCCCCCACTCCCCCCCCCCCCGCCCCACCCCACCCCCGACCCCCCCCCCCCCCCCCCCCCCCCCCCCATTTTTTTGACTCCCCGTGTTCACCATTTTTACAAATCTGAAAGAGCATTGATGTTCGATCACTCCTGTCAAGTTTCGGTTTTGCACTCAGTCTAGCACTTCGTTGACCTACTTTTCCACGGCGGCCATCTTTGATTGTGCGACTACTTCCAATTTTACAAATCGGACGTTCCCCATACACATATATCATCTCTGTTTGACTCAGTGGTTCAGGAGAAGAATCCGATTGAAATAGTGGATGTACAGCGGACTGACGACACCGGACGAAAAGCGGTTAAAATAGCTCACTTGAGCTAAAAACTCAATAAACCACAATTGTATGGGGGTTACATACATGTACATGGTTTCAAGGTGAACCGAGTCTTCACTGTTTACATGTTGGAAAATTTATCAGCTATAAATAGTTCAAAATAGCAGACGACAATATTATATTTTCTTTTATCTCTCCCTATAAATATCATGAATGTGTCTTTGAATTTCATTTGAATTGAGTCCGGAGGAAATTCCAAGACATATTTACAGAGAGAAATAAGACACATACTCGTAATTTGTTGGATGTTATTTTCACCGCTAGCATGCAAGAGTTAAAATCCATTTTTATGCCCCCGCCACCGAATGGTGAGGGGGGCATATAGTGTTACCGGCGTCCGTACGTAACATACGTAACGTACGTACGTTCCGAAACCTTAACGCTCGGGTAAATGGATTATAATTTCTGTTTCCTTGATCGGATCTGCTTCACATTTCACACACGCATTGCTCCAATGGTCCTCTACCGCCCTGTGACAAATCCACATTCGTCCCGCCCCCGCTAAGCCCAGGGTCAAGGTCACAGACTTGGTGCGTTTGAAACCTTAACGCTCGGGTAAATGGCTTGTAATGTATGTGTCTTTGCTCGGATCTGCTTCACATTTCACACACGCATTGCTCCAATGGTCCTCTACCGCCCTGTGACAAATCCACATTCGTCCTGCCCCCGCTAAGCACAGGGTCAAGGTCACAGACTTGGTGCGTTTGAAACCTTAACATTCAGTTAAATGGCTTATGCGACTTGGTGCGTTCAAAACCTTAACGCTCAGGTAAATGGCTTATAATCAAATATGCCTCGTTTTCTTTGGCTGCCAGCGGGGGCATTCCTGTGCCGACAGGCCACATTTCTAGTTTAATTAATATTTCGGCCATCTTGTAATTCAGCATACATGTAGATGTTGGAATCACAACAACAAGCAACACACTTTATATTTTATTTTATTTTAATTGAGCAACACAATTGTACACATTTTGTCAATATGTGGCTGTCACTGGAGAAATGGACCAGCCCGACCAAATATCACACTCCTGTAGCCTGACAACAATGTATATTGCTTATTAGAGGCAAGCTGGATGTGTACTTGATGGAATGGCGATTATAGTGCAAGCCCAGATCAAACTGCGCGTATGTATAGGCTGATCTGAGGCTACACTGGTCATGTTTCCCAAAAGCCCATTTTCCTAGAATTCTGTGTTTTAAAAAATGCTCACATTTATCGTCAGAATTTAGACTTGGTATTGACTAGGGCTACATATAATGGACATGACGTTATAATAAAGTATTGTGTTATATAAAGGGAGTCATTAGTATTGTATTAAACTACTACACGGCTGTTGTTTTATTGTACCTGTAATGCAGTGGATCGATCGTCACTGATGGATGAATGATGGATGCCTGACAAGTGTCACTTGCATAAGAGAAAAGCCATATGATGTAATATATTTACAGAAACTGTGATATTTTCTGTAAATGACGTCGAAAGTTGACGAAATTTTCACAGCAAATGCGGAAATCAAACGCCAATTACATAATATATTGTAAATTTTGTAAATAGTTTTCCTGAGATATCGCGTGTATTAGGTACACAACTACATGGATAGATAGATAGCTATTCTTTATTTATAAAGGGTGACTCGGTTGGTCGGAACCAATCTTCCCCGAGGCCCTCTTAAGAAGTGCATATACATGGACATACATAAATATACAATACATATTGAAATGATTACATGTTGTATGCATACGTGAATTTAACATGAAGAAATAATAATGATGAGCCATAACGAAAAGTGATACATGTGTCCCGACAGTCCCATATCAGACTGCGCATCGACGCAGCTTGAACTGGGTTTAACACGTTTATTTCTCAGTGATAGTTTCAGTTTTTGCTATAAGACGCTAAAATTCGTTCTCGTGCGCCTGATATAGGGCTACACGGTCGCTAAGCTCCACAAGACCAATTTTATCATGGCAAATCAAACACGCGGTCATTGTAAACTGTATACCATACATCGTAATTTCGCGATTAGTGACGCTGGCGGGGGGCACAATTAACAAGTTTATATTAATTGATAATACCGCTACTTCAGCCGCTATCGACCCTTCATCCAGTTAAGACAATTACGGGAAAATGTATTTAACGACGTGGAACGTCTTATGTCAATTGGAATACTATTCCAGATTAGCGCGCCTGAGTATGAAAAGCTGTTTTTAAAGAGATTACTTTTAGGTTTGGGAACTTCGTAATTCATATCTGTTTCAGACCTTAATACCATACTCGTATTTTGTAAGTGATTAGTGCGCATTTCAAATAATTCACATAAATATTGGGGGCCATTTTATTAGTTATTTTGTACATAGTTTTCGATTTTTGGAGAAATACGCTTTCGTCAAAGGTCAAAATGTTGAGTAATTCTAATGAGTTTTGCAAATTCATATATTCGTTTCCCAGAATGATTTTACATGCTCGCCGTTGAAGTTTGGTTATTATGTACATATTTCGATTTGACGATTTTCCCCATACTACATTGCAATATGTGAAATGTGGCTGAATATAGGCCTTATAGACTAATATTCGGTGCTCAGTAGATAGATAAGGTCTGATTTGATTTAATAGCCAGAGATATGATGAAATATTTTTTGAGATACCGTTAAATTGGTCATTCCACTGGAGATTTTCATCTACATGTATACCCAAAATTGTATTACCGGTAGTGATATCGAGGCTTACATTGTCATATTTGAGTTCGATCATTTTGTCTCGCAAACATGTTCGTTTTTGTCTACTTGTTATTAACATGATTTTGGTTTTTCCTTTATTAAGCAGCATGCCGTTAGCCTCACACCATAATTCTAAACTGTCAAGTGCTTGTTGTAAACGGTGTTTTAAGTCCCCTACAGTTGATTGCATGTCATAAATTGTTGTATCATCTGCATACAGATCGGTTCCTGTTACGTGTTGACGGAGAATAAGTGGCAAATCATTTATAAACAAAAGAAAAAGTGTCGGTCCAAGAATTGACCCCTGGGGTACTCCACAGTTGATAGGTAGAGATTCAGATGTTTCTCCATTTACAGAAACAAGTTGTTGCCTTTGTTCCAGGTATTATTTGAACCAACACAGGCTTACGCTACTGCACTTGTATAGTCGAAGTGTATCCAGGAGAATTTTGTGATCAACAAGATCGAAGGCTTTACGAAAGTCGACTAAAATACACCCTACTAATTTACCCCGATTTATTGCTTCAAGAAGAACAATTAACGCTGATTCTGTCGAGTGACCTGTACGAAATCCACTCTGGGTTTGATGCAATAGTTTAAACGTTGTTAAATATTCCATAAAATGTTTCTGAACCCATTTTTCAATTAATTTTGAAAGCGTCGGCAAAATTGATATCGGACGATAATTATTTACTTCGTCTTTTGCACCGCTTTTATACAGAGGATGTACTTTTGCTTGTTTCCATACACTGGGGAAGATAGAACGAGTGAAACTCACATTTACTACATATGTAATACTTTTCGAGATAGCGGTGGCAGATAATTTTAACAATCGTTGCCCTATTAAATTTAGTCCAGTAGATTTTGATATATCTAATGATGTTAAATACCTTTTTACGAATATTTCATTAATCAAAGGAATGTTAAAATTATAATTTTGCGGTGTATGTTCGTTTACGAAATTTTTAATATGATCAAAATTTGATTCTGGAATGGGACCTTTAAGATTTGATGCTATAGTGGAAAAATATTCGTTAAAAATATTCGCCATATGTGTATTTTCTGTGCATAGCTGACCAGTTAGACTGTTTATACCTAATAACTGTTCCGATTTACCATCATGTTTTGATGCACCAAATTCTTTGAATAATTTCCAGATAGTACGAGGGTCATCCTTGCCTTCTTCAATTTTATATTTATACGAATCCGTTTCAGATTTTTCTATTAAAGCTGATACTTTATTTCGTAATAATTTGTATTGTTCATAATTACCGTTAATTTACACTTATTTCTATCTTTTATGCAATCTAAAATTTCGGATGATAGCCAATCAGGTTGTATTTTAGTTTTAATCCTGTGTATCCGCAAAGGAGCGTGAGTGTTAACCACGTTAACAAACAGTGTCGTCCATGCGTCAAGAATGTCATCAATATGATTAAAATAATGTACAGTTTCCCATTCAACGGCGTTTAAATCATTAACAAATGCTATTTCATCAAAATGCTTAAATGATCTATACTTGATTTCATGATGCGCGTGTTTTCTAGGTATGTAATTTAACTTCCGATTACAGAAAATTGCACGGTGGTCACTGATATTTAATTCTTTAACACTAATTTGCGAAATATGTTCTTCATGGGTTACGTAGATGTGATCAATTAATGTGCGTGAGATATCTGTTACACGAGTAGCCTCACTAATTAACTGGCTAAGGCCCAACGCGTGAATGTAATTTGACCATTCTCTATTAGTGGTATCGCATAACAAGTTTTTATTTACATCTCCTAATAAAATTATTTCCTTTCCTACGTTCATTGTATTGTCCATTAATTGTTCAAACCTGTCAGTCCATTCTACTTTGGAGTGCGGGGGTCTGTATAAACATCCTACTATGACTTGCTTTTTTCGGGAGTAATTTCCAGCCAGATACATGATATATTAAACATTTCTAAGTCATCCCTACGCTTTACAATTACACCATCACGAACATAGACCATTAACCCCCCACCTGCATTGTCAATATTGTCTTTACGAAACGGAGTTTGAAATCCGTCTATCTTAAATAAACCTGTAGTTTTGTGATATTTCAGTTTAGTCTCACTTAAGCCGAAAATATGCAGATTTTCATTTTCGTTTGATTTTAACATATACGGTATTTCAATTCTTCAAATTTGCTAAGATTCCGCGCACATATACCCTGTATATTTAAATAACCAATGTTAAACCCTTTCTTGCTTAAATTTAGATTAACTACATTTGTGGATTCATTTTCCTTGTTGTTTTGCATATACGATGGCGAGCGTAATGTATTTGTAGAAACATTATCACATATATTGTTACCGCATGTTTTGACATGTCGCGTAATTTCACAAACGTTCATATGCTGTGCTGAATTACCACCTGATTGACAATCATTGGTAATTGTAGCCGTGTCTAATTCATTTATTTCGATAGTGTCCAGGTCAGTGTAGCCTATATATACTTTATTGCAGGTGCACCTAATTTCATTACACACGGAGCACATTTCATGTAATTGAGCAAATCTATTATGTAATGTTATGTATCCGCCTGCATTCAACGACATGGCATTAATGCCTAAATGCTACCTATTTGGACAGTCTGCACTTTTGTGACTAGCTAAACGACAATAGTAACACAAGTCGGCCCTCACATTGTTCCCATGTCCATTTTGTCGTGAACCACGGTTCGTGTTGTTTCGACTAACGTCTTGGTGATCACGAGTTCCTCTGGCTCGTCTGTCGTCAGACCCTCGTTGGTGGCGCACGAAAACACATGTTTCGTAGTCTGTAACCACGGCGATGTGGTTGTGTATTGCGTGCAGCAAACGCTTTATCCCGGGAAGTGTCAGATGGATTCGGTCGCGGTTGAAATATCGTTGTAGCAGCATCTCATTCTTATCATAAAAGAATCCGTTGGTGTCTGCAATACACTGCACATCCTTGTTCGACCAGTAGACGGCCAATCTCTCTATGCTGGTGTTTATGTGGTCAACGTTAACATCTCCTCTCGGGGCGACGCTGCATATGTATATATGGCAGTCACTATTTGCCGCCTTAAGTTTCGCCAGTAGTTGATCGTACCTCTCCTCGAACAGTTCTATGTCGGTGTCGTTTGCAGCATCATTACCGCCACAATATATTACTACATTGGAGAATGAATTCAAATCGTACATGTCAATTTCCGCTGATACTGTCCGGATTTTCGCACCCCCAATTGCATGTTTGTGAATGCCCCTTTAAGCCCTTTCTTGTCCACACCACTTAACAGGGAATCACCAATTAGCAGGGTTTTGTTTCCTGAGTGTGGTACTGTGGGGGGTCGCGCCTGGCTGGACGGGATCTGGTTGGCATTTCTAGATGGCACGTTTTCTGGCGAGAAGTTCACTGAACAAGGCGTAAGGTCGTCATTTTACACGCATAATCCGTACCAGCCCGAAAACAAGACACAAGTCACCCGACTATGCCAGGTCGGACACGAGTTCGTATCGTGATTTCACTAACATTCTCAAGACTAAACTGAACAAACAAGATCGGGATTTCAAGAATCCTCGAGATTTTTCAATAAAGTAATATTAGTTATCATTGTCAAATGTGGAAATACAATCAATATATACCTACAAGAGCTATATTATTTATTTTCTAATCAGCATCGTGCATGAATGGAAACGTCCGACATGTTGCGTTTACTGGTCACATGATCCGCACAAATATACCAGGTTGTAAGACAGTTTCTGATTGGTCATCTGGTAACCTCTGCTACGAGTAAATTACCAACCAACCAATCGGAGAACACATATCAGCCGGTGATTTTCCGCGAGTCGTGTAATATGTAGTAAACAAATATCTTGCAGGTCTTCGAGATCATAATATTATACCATGCATTTTCACAGGGCCGGAAGAATAGTACAATTGGTCCGGCGAATCTAGTGGGTGCCTCCTCTATAAATGGCAGACGATAATAAGTTGCTGGACAAATCTGACGGTGTGGTAGGTGACTCAAAACTAAACTAAAATTAAATAAATACTAGTAAATAACAAAAACAAATATAATTATATATACAACCCAATTAGCAACACAAAATCAGCAATCACGGTTATCATGATACGTTAATATAGCATTCTGATGCAGCACACTAAGATAGGGTGAGGGTGGCACGGCAAATACCATACCGTCAGAAATCACTTTCATCTTCTCTTCTCTTCTCGATGGTGATTAGGTAGGATTAGGACTGAATGTAACTATAAGTTGATTACGTAGAGCACACTCGCTAGACATTAGTGACTCAGATAGTACACTCGCCACTTAATTTCATTTCACCAGTCCGTAGTATGTCACTCAAAACGCACAATACACGTAAACTAGTATGGGTTCCCCTCAATCATCTCTAATCGATACCCAGCCATACTATATAACGCATAGATAAGCTGATGGGTGATATAGGAGGCCTCAAATTATAGGTTACCAAACCTGCATAAATTCTCATATATTTGACGTACATTTTTGGAGCATGAATAAATGCAACATTTATCAAAATTCGTAAATATAAACCAAACCGACGACCATCGGCCTGCTTCTTTACTGGGCTATATTTCCCGGGTATGGAAGGTGTTCGAGCCAATTTCCACCCTTAAATATAAGCCGAATAGAATAGAATAGTTGCTGGAGGTATGTCAGATACATGTATTAGTAAATTCGGAAACAAACGGGCCAACGATCATTAGCCTGCCATTTTTGGGCTCAAATGCCCGGGTTAGGAAGGTCCTCGAGTCAATTACTACCCTTAAATACAAGATAAAAAAAAGTTCCGGGAGGTCAATGGATGAGTCCAAAAATAAGTAAACTAGGTGTATTATCATATCATAGTTTCGTTTTCGTGTATAACAAATGCATGATGGAGTGCACGTGCATGCATGTTATATAATAGTGTATCTTAGTGCTCAAAAATAGACATGTTGTGTGGCTTAGTGTTATCGAAGCGGTAGAATATCCATACTTATGCAGAACTTTTGTTCATTCTATCTAGTCGAGAGTTCGAACCTCACAAAACGCATTACTTTTGTCGATATTATTGTGTTCTTTTTATGACTGGTTGCTGGAGAGGGAAATATGTGAAACGGCGATGGTTATCACTATTACTGTATGATCTCAACGTGACATGATCGGCGAGAACATACTTCCTGATTCTTCCTGTAGACACATACGAAATGTGCATTGAGTTGTTAGTTTTCTTCAAAGTGAGCATAACGTACTACAATGTGCATGTAAACTATCTCATAATATGTTAATGTGCATTCAATATCGCGCTGTCAAGTGATGGTGATTGGTTTCCGGATCAGTCAATGTCGCTTGCCAGTGCTATACTGAACAGTAAATAAGGCATCTGTTATTATAATGTAAGTGGTAAATTCAATATGTTAATGTGTATTCAGTATCGCGCTGTCAAGTTATGGTGATTGGTTTCCGGATCAATCCATGTCGCTTGCCAGTGCTATACTGAACAGTAAATAATGCATCCCTTATTATAATGTAAGTGGTAAATTATTGTACTATATCACTGCAGTACGTGAGGTCTATCCCGCCCGACAGCTGAGATGAACGGGTTATCAGCGTTTGATGTCTCTCCATTTTTTCTTTTCATATTCAATTCTCATTTGCTAATCATCGTTTAACTTTGTTACTACTGAATCCTTTTAACAAATTGTACCGCATTGTCGTGATTGATATATTTGTATATACGTTATTACATGTATCTGTGTCAAAATGTGAACAAAATAATGTTTAAGCAAAGTGGTAAATACAATCGGTTAATGTGTACTGAGGTATTAATCGAGTATTGTATGTTCAGTATCGCATTGTCAAGTGATGGTGATTGGTTTCCGGATCAAACAGTGTCGCTTGTCAATCTGATATTTAACACGTTGTCAAATCAGTTTGCATAATACAGTATTGTTTTTAATCAATATTGAATGCTACTGTGTGTCGCACTGACAATTGATCGTTTCTGGTTTTCGGATCAAGCACGATCACATTCTCACTGCGTATGAAGTCGTTGTATGCTCCATTGTGCTATCTTCCTTTCTTTTATATTACGTTATATTCTAAATGAACACCAAAACCATTACTTTAGAACGTGAAGTATTGGATATCAACATTATTACGAAACAATGAGTATGTATATGCTAGTGCATCATGAGTCTCTGTAGGCTGGCTGTTATCATCAGTTGTAACTTCTTGTAATATGTATATGTGTAACAGGTTACACTATAAATAAACTATATACCTATGCCTACCTATACATGGGGCGCGTTTCATTAAATTTCGTAAGACTAAAATGTTCGTATGTGCAAAATTATGATAGTCTGTAAATTTCATATTAACAATGTTTTATTGTAAACAAGTATTGGATTTACATTTATTGAGCATAGGCTGCATATGCAGCCTATGCTAAATAAATGTAAATCCATCAATTGAAATTTACAGACGATCCTAAATTTGCAGTTACGAACATTTTAGTCTTACGAAATTTAGCGAAACTTGCCCCTGCTGTAATACAATCTTATGTAATGCAATGCAATATAATGGAATTAGCTTTACGTACTCAGAACTGGTTCTGTTTAAGGTTGTTGTACTGTGGCCCCTTATAAAGTCTATGGAAATCTACTAAAAAAAACTACTCATAAAAATTAGCTACTTACACCAATACATCATGCATATGTGTTCAATAAGTCTTTGTGCAGATGTTGCCAGCAAGGAAAGCACACCATATGCTGTAGTTAGAAACTAATAAGCTTTGGTGTTTTACATGATTGTATAATTTGGGTTCTACACACCTGTATAGAGACGGAAATATACGTATGCTACATCAAAATCGGCATATTGATGCATATTACAGGTGTGTATCAGTATCGGCATAATGACTTCACATTCATATGGTTTATTTATGTCAGTCGCTACTATTTTATTAGTTATTAGATTTCCGTTGACTTTACATGGGGCCACAAGAAGATTACAACTACCTTAAGAATTACTTTTGATATCCTTACACTACTGTACCTTTATCAAATAAAGAGCGTTGACGTTTTGTCCTATTAACCCTTCCTACACTGTTGACGGAAATTTCCGTCTGCTGTTTTTCATTTTTGCTTTAAAACTGGTTTTGACAGCACATGAGAATTGTCTCCACTGGAGACGATTATCATGTGCTGTCAAAACCAGGTTTTTGTCGAGAAATATTGAAAATAAAACATTACCAGCAGACGACAACATTTAATTCAGCGTAGTAAGGGTTAACCTCGTCTGTGTCGTGCCTACTGATGCGTCATACAGGTAAATATATGTATCTGTTTGATGGTAAGAATAAGAAGATAACTATTTTCCACTGATCGGCAGTACATCTCATAATGCATTGAATATGGGATATGCACGGGTGAACAGTCTGGCGTTTACACGGCAATTCAGCTTTGGTGTTTTTTAATTTAAATTAATTCAAAATTGACGGATGCACCATTCGTTTCTTCGGACATCGGGTTATTGTTTGGTTATAACATGTGTCCAGAGCGTTATCACAAGTGCTACGAAAAAGTATATATTCTAGATATTTCCCAGTTGTTGTTTCTATATGGGATGGTTGGTGGTTAGGGGAACATGGGGTTTCCCAACACGTTGTCATAAACGGTCGATTGTCTGACATAAGAACCTTTACACGATATTTGCAACAAAATGCCAATCCTGCGAATTGCGATAATCGCATTGACATCTAATCCGTTTCGTGATGGAATTTGAAAACAAATACTTCAGTCACGGACTGGCGAACAGCGTGGTCCCTGGCCAGCCTGCGCACGCGCAGGCTGATCTGGGACATCGCTGGTCTCATAGTTTGTAAGGTCCGTTTTGAAACCAGAAGTCGAACAGTAGTAGTAAGGGAGTCAAAATGATACCACCTACCGTGGTATCGTTTATAACCCTCTATAATACCCCCACCACCCCCGAAAATCAAAAAATTGGTTAACGAGGAAAATTGGGTCTCCCGACAGCAAATTTATGAATTTTGGAGAAAATAATTTTGAGAAGAGGGAGTCCCAATTATATTGGTAATTGACTTTTGAAAGTATATATTGGTGTCATAAATACATCATGTTTTTTTCACGTCCAATTGAACAGAAAAAACGAGTACCAATATAAAAGAGAAAATGGATAATTCAATACAATTTGAATTGAAAATTTTTAATGACTGTGTTGAAGAAGTTTACGAAGAATACGGGGGTTATAATCCTGTATATAAATTCTATAAAATGAGAACACTAGGCGATATCGAATATATGAAATACCAGCGTAATTTATTACGCTCCGATAAAAACGTTACATTTCCAATATTATACCGGCAATTATGTCAACTATACAAGAGGCAAATACGAACATTAAGACAGATAATGCGTATCGGATATGAAACTAAGGCGTATTATACAAAAATTTTAAAACCCAACGATTCGTTTACGAACGTACATTTCTACGATATCGCTTATAAATTTATATTGTAATCACAACACCAAGCAGACGACAATGTTTCACTTACACGTGTATTACGCAAATTATGTGTCCTACCTTACAACGTATATTAAGAGTCCATTTTATAGAGAGATTACACGATTACGTCTTCCGGGATGAAACATAAACACACTATAATATATACTACACACACGTGGGTGTGTATTACACAACCCGCTATCGATATTCCGGAATGAAACATAAACACACTATAATATATACTACACACACGTGGGTGTGTATTACACAACCCGCTATCGATATTCCGGAAGTATTTCTTACATTGTGATTGGTTGGCATGTTTTTTATTTTTTTAATTTTACTTTTAATAATTTAGAACGTTATAACCTATATTATTAAATAAAAAATGAACTTGTTATATATAAAACAAATAAAAATAAACGAGTAAATATTTGGTATTGCACAACACGGTTTTAACTTCATATATGTAAAATTAACAACAATACTTTGTCTTGGGGGACGCCCCTTGACCAAAAATGAGCGCTCAGTGCTTCCGTGCACACACTTCCAAGGTTGCCTAGACTTTCGACACTGGTTCCTAGATCAGCCGTAGATGTGGGGGTGTGCTGTACAGGCAGCTATTACACCCGGCTAGCCACAACATGAGACGAGTAAGACAAAGACAAGATCAGACAAGATCAGAAAAGGTGGCTAGCCGGGTGGGCCCAGAAGGGTTTTGCTGGCGTGGGTTCGAGCCTCGGTGGAAGCTAAAAAAAAAATTCTTTTTTTTCTTTTTAAATTGTTAATAATTTTCCTAAAATTAATTAATAAATTGTTTACTGCGACAATATAATTTTAATTAATTATAATTAATTAATTAATTAAAAAATTTTTTAAAAAAACACAATGGTGCTGTAACATTTCTTTCGACTTTATCTCCAAGTTTTTCCCTAAATTTATCCCAATCAGTACACTCAATCTTGGGCATGGTGGCGCGTGCCTTGATTCTTATATCATTTTTTAATTTTTCATATCTCCGCATTTCTTCCACCACGGATTCAAACTCTAAATTTGATATTTTCTTATCGGCCAACGCTTTGGACACCATAACGTCGATGCTATTTTTCTTAGACCTGGCGAGAACGGATATTCTATCATGTTTTCTACTGATTTTCTCGAGTTTTCCACCCGACGCCCTAATTACCATACACAACAACCCAGAAACGGCCGACACCGCACATAAAATCCCCGCTACGGGAACCGTTATAATGGTGGATATAGTTGCAGCTGTCCCCGCCCCACACAACACAGAAACACTCGCCAGAGCCGTGCTAGATACTTCAGCCATGTTCACCGCGCGCCTATATTTTTTAGCGTTTCTTTTTCTATTTGTATATTCTCTAACTAAAATATCCTGCATAGCGACGATATTATTCAACCTAAAATCTGAACTTCTTTCGTTAATTGTACACAGTGTTGATGGAGTGGTGTTGACAATTGGAAGCGTTGATTCGTTCATATTTAAATTTTACAAATTTATTTCAATATATTAGTATTTATAAAATAAGTTCAATTAACAACGAGACAATAGTGGAAGAACTCTCTGAGTCACCGATTTTCGTAACAAAGTTAATAACACTACCTTTGGAAAGTCTAATTCGATCATTACCGGCGAACGAAACCACCGTCGAAATATCTGCAGAGATTTTAGTGACTCCAACCCCCCGTTCTTCCCCATCTACTACAATATTTATCGCGACCGCGCCACAGGTTTACCATTAGCATTAACCGAGCAGACCGCCATTTGGATAACTTCACACCCGCAGCTGTCATAGTGTATCCCCCATATTTATTACTCGCTTTGGCACCGAACGAATATTCATAGTGCCCCTCAACCAATGGGCCCCACTTCTCAGCCCAAACTGTTATGACACGTTTTGGTGTTTTCATTGTTTTCACTATTCCGGCAAGCGCCCTGTTTGCGTTATATGCCTCAGTACGAATCTCATAAGAGGCCTCCTCAAGAGCTTTGGTCGCGGCTATACGATCATGTTTCAGTTTATCAGAAACTTCGGTTATTTTTCCATCTAGTTCGGTAAGTGCCGCTTCTCTGCTGAGAGAGTCCTCTAAGCGCAACGCATTATAAGCCTCCGTAATGGTCGCCTGGTGGCCTTCTAAGGCTTTATCAATACCCGACCGGGCCTCTTTTTGAAATATGGTTATTTTTCCATCTAGTTCAGCAACCGCCGCCTCTCTGATGAGAGAGTACTCTGAGCGCAACACCTCATAAGCCTTCGCAATGGCTACCTTGTGGTCTTCTCGGGCTTTCTCACCCCCGACCGGGCCTTTTTTTGAAATTCGGGTTATTTTTTCCATCTAGTTCGGTAAGTGTCGCTTCTCTGTTGATAGAGTCCTCTAAGAGCAACACCCTATAAGCTTCCGTAATATCCGCCTGGTGGTCTCTTCGGTCTGGGCTTTCTCAATACCCGTTCGGACTCCATCAAGATCAAACCGGGTCTCTTTTTTAAATTCGGTTATTTTTTCGTATATGTCAGTAAGTGCCGCTTCTCTGTTGAGAGAGTCCTCTGAGCGTAACGCCCCATAAGCCTCCGCAATGGCCTCTTTGTGGTTTCTTCTCGGACCCCCTCAACCCCCGACCTGGTCTCTTTCAGAAATTCGGCTATTTTACCGTCTAGTTCGGTAAGTGTCGCTTCTTTACTATGAGAGTTCTCTAAGCGCAACGCATCATAAGCCTCCGCAATGGCCTCCTCAAGGTTCGACTGGTGGTCTTCTCGGACTTTATCAATACCCGACCGGGTCTCTTTTCGAAATTTGGTTATTTTTTTATCTAGTTCAGTAAGTGCCGCTTCTCTGATGAGAGAGTCTTCTGAGCGCAACACCTCATAAGCCTTCGTAAGGTCCGCCTGGTGGTCTTCTCGTGCTTTCTCAATACCCGACGTGGCCTCTTTTCGAAAATCGATTATTTTCCCGTCTAAGTCAGCAAGTGTAGCTTCTTTGCTGAGAGAGTCTTCTAAGCGCAACGCATCATAAACCGCCGTAATGTCAACCTGGCGGTCTTCTCGGGCTTTATCAATCCCCAACCGGGCCTCTTTTCTAAATTTGGTTATTTTTTACCTAGTTCGTTTAGTTCCGTATGCGTTTCTTCACGACTTTGTGTATTCACAGCCAGGGCATATTCTCTAAGTTGTGATAGTAGACTTTTGTGAATCTCGTCCGTGGCCCTCGATATAGTTCTATTGATCAAGGCCTTTGTTTTTTGGGTAGTTAAAAAGTCACCCTCTGTCGGGATGAATCCCCCTTCTGCCGGTTCCAAATTATTTGAATTTGTCACCCAATCGGAAGAACTACCTGGTCCGTATATACTCATTTTCAATAATGTTGATAATATATATTACGAACATGCGTTTAATTCTAAATAATTTTCTTAAAATTAATTAATTTGAAATTTCTAGGACGACCGAAATCGGGTAATCGTTCTTCAACTCTCTCCCTTTATCATCGAGAATAGAAATCTTCAACTCGTGGATGTGTCCCGATTCCAAAACTTTCATCTCGGGGTGTGGGAAGTCTAAGGTCAGGGTCTCACCATAGAAACAGTCGCTGGCGGGCACGGTTTTCAGTAATATGCTGGGAGTGCCGTCTACCGTGTTGTACGATGTGTTCACCCGATCCAGGTGCACCCCGAGAGTTTTCGTGAAGGCGAAGTTCACCGGGGTCGTACCGACGTGCTCGCCAGGATCAAACACTCCGTCATCGTTGTAAGGGTATGTTATTTTAAATCCTAACAGTGAGCCCAACCCAACCCCGGTGAGATCCTTAAACGCCTATCAACGGTCAATGTCGTGAGCCCCGTGGCTTTCGAGATTGCGAGAGTGACTACACCAGGAATCTTCTCCGCGACAAAAGCTTGGAGATCTCCGAAACTCCAAAGACCCTGAGGTACTATAACCTTTGGTGGACTTATGACTCTATTTACGTCTATTCTATGTGGAATATCTATGATGTGTTCTGATGCGAAAAACTCGACGTCCTCGACTTCTGTTGTGAAAAACTCGAGCGTTTCAACGTTTTTCCATCCAACCGTGAAGGTGATTGATCTAAGGCCTACCCGGCGTTGTCCGCAGCAGTTGTCTATTAACTTTTGAAGTTCACAACTCCCTTTTTTGAACATTAGTGATAGTAGCAAACATAATAATATCTTTCAATGGATACAAAAGCATTTAGCTTTAACTCTAATGCAAAGTACGCGGTCGGAGGTAAATACACGCAAAAAGACGTTGTTAACCTTGTACACCCAACCGTAACGGTTAGACCGGACAGTGGCTTTGCCACCAATTTCCCTAACACGTTTGAGAAATATAGGCTGCCCAAGATTACTACGATGGAGTCGGTAAACGGGTGGAAAGCCACACCGATGCAGTTTTGGCAGAACCAGCTAAATTTTGCTGTATGGTGCGCAACAGCGGGTGTGGAGTTTCACATAAAGACCATCTAACATCCAAGAATATCATGCTCCGAAGTGTCTACAACTTTCACACGTATTATACTATTAGGAGGATTCTCAAAGAACTAGGTATTTCTCTACCTCAAGACGACGCCTGGGATCCCATTTCCAACGCATACGACCGTATGGCGTTTTGAAAGATTGTGTAAACGAATTTAACGTTTCAAAAGACGCGGACTGGAGGCAGAAAGCATTTCCTACCACCACCGGCCTCGGGGACGTTCTCATTCGGGGCCAGTCCGGGAATTGGACGCAGACTGATTTTAGACACGATTACTCCGGTGACCACATCGTCAGTCGGAACGCCGGGTTGGGAATTTTGACCCCGCGACTATGACTTTCGGGCCAGAAGTCTGGAGGTCGGCACTGTGGCGTGTTTTCTTGTAAAATGTTACCTCCGAAACTGGCTCACGTCGATTACATACAGCAGGCTGCTGAGGTTCAGAACGCGTGGACCACATTTATGTTAGATAAGGGTCTAGGGTTCACGCAGGCCGGGGTTACTCGCGTCAACGAATCTATTTGCACGTACGTCTGGGCCATCCTCGGCGCACAGAAGCAAACTCGCAGTTCTATACTGGGCACGGGAACGGCGTTTGATGCACAAAAACAGTTCTTGGCACTTGTCGAGGACGCCATCTCAGCTAAGGTGGACCTGGAGAAGGCGATCCAGAATTATCAAGACGTTTTGCAGACTGCCAGCACCCCAGTGGACTATGTATTTGGAATAGGTCTTTATATGGCGCCAAGCAATATGATACTACGAGACGACCCGGTTGATGGTTACAATAATCAGATCGTAATCGCCACCGCCAATCAAAAAATCGGTCACAACGGTAACGTGAACACGGATATCATCAAGCGCACCCCCAAAATGATCGGGTTCAACAGTGTTGAGGGAACCGATTTCATAAAACGCCCAAAACACAAAATGGATACACATCCCTCAACACAATCGAACCCAGTACCCCCAATTAGTAAATTGGATGCACCATCGAGTTCCATCAACAGACCAATCGCGATTGGAGAAACACCAATCAATCACAGATTGGGTGAAATTGGAAGCACAACACACGAGGAGGAGAAATTAGCGCTCGTCGTCGCCCTCGTGGCGATCGGATTATTTGCGCTTTGGTTTTAGGAACTCTCTGGCGAAGAATTGTAGGAGACCGGCGATTGCCACGATTAAAGCCCAAGTATTTTTGGCTAGCCATCCGGCCGTTTTTGATAATATAGATAGCAAGTAAGAAACGATACTTCCGATCAGTCCAGGTAGTGCGGCAGCCGCCTTTTCGGCTAATTTAGCCAGGAGACTGGCGAGGGCTTTTAGTTGTTTTTTTACCCACTCCTTGGCACCGCCTGATGGCGCGGGTGGTGGTGGTGTGGGTGCTGGCGCGGGTGGTGGCGCCGCACCACCAGTGAAAGCTAGAACTATGGTCGATATAGTCATGCTGATAGCAACGAGGATGCTTGCTATCGTGATGCCCTGTTCTCTGAATAAAGTGCGAAGACGCTCACCGATTGTCGTACGCTCACCGAGTATCGTCTCCTCGCACAGTACCCTCGAGATTGTTTCGCGGATCCGACTTATTTGGGTGCGGAGTGTCTCACGGTTAGTCGAGGCAGCCTCCAAACGAGCTGCTCTTTCATCCCGCAACGACCGCAAGCGTTTGTTGATCCGCTCGGTAGATTCTCTATCACCACCAGCTTCCTCCAGTTTTCTTTCTTCTAGCGCGATATGTTCATCCAGCGACGAGAGTTTGGCGAGGTTAAGGACCAGTTCGCCCCGGACCGTTTGTAGAGCCTTATCGAGGCCCCGGAGTTCGCGAAGAGGTAACGGTTGGTCATCGTTGAGTATTTCCCCCAATTGCGATTGGACGCTGAACGTGGTCTCCATCGTGTTAATATAGCGTCGGTGGCTACTCGAGGGACATCGCTGAGCGCGACCGTTTCTATCGCGGAGGCCGTTTTCGCCATCGTTTCGTCGGTAGACTGTAGGGCCTCTACAGCGCGGGTAGGCATAATTGTTTTACCACGCGTCCAATCTGGAAATCCTAGTTCGCTCCTTATGAGTTGGCCACCGCCCCGGTATCCGGCAATGGTGCTCATCGCTAGGGGTTTACCGGTCATCGTGTTGACGATCGGGACATTTGATGCTTTTAGTCGCAATCTACCGTTCAGATCCAATTCGAACTTGTAGTAGTCGCGAGCGACAGATGGGACCACACCTTTTTCTGCCAAACTGTTGTAGTAGTCGTCTACAGCTCCCTTGAGTAATTCCAGACTTTGACAAACGCTGCCGGTAGCGCCACCTAATTCCCCCGATTGGATTGGAACTGGAGGTTGTATCAAGGGTGTTTCGTTATTATAATCATCTATGTCATAATCATCCTCATCCGCATCGACGTAATCGTCTCTGCCGATTTCATACATGTCATTATCGTAATCATCCATCTTTATAAATTTCTTAAAATTAATTATGTATTAAAGACAAAACCATACGGGTTTAATATAGATTCACTAAATTATGTCTTCGAGTCAATACGGTCACAAACTCAATCCATACCGCAGACTGCGTGAGCCCCTCGGGGCAAAAGGCGTGAGACAGAGTGTCGTTATTACGAACAACCCATCGACGATCGACCAGAACCAGCAGCTCTTGGTCCGCTTCCCCAACCTCGGAGCTAACGACGTCATTGTGCCGGGTACTGTTCGCCTCGCTTTCACTATTTCGCTTACATCGACGGACGCGGACCGAACCGTCGTTCAGAACCTTGGTCGCGCCATCGTCAAGAAGACCATGATAAAGATTTCTGGTAATGAGGTGATGTCGATCGATGACAGCGACGTCTACCATTGTTATCAGGACCTATGGAAGACGGCGCAAGAGCGCGAAAACGCCGTCTATCAGGGTATTGACACCAGCAAAAATAAGAACGTAACCAAACTTAGAATCGGGGCTGGTAACAAGGTAGATAACAACGCGAGTGACAATGCGGTCGCGGGCGCTTACGGCAACCGCTTCTACATCCCGCTCGACTTTGAGTTGCTGGAGAGTCACATGCCCTACTATCAGAGCGCTTTGGCTGACCGCCTCGAATACGAACTAACGTTCAACGACTACGGCCGAGTTCTCATAACCAGCGACCTGTTATCGACGTATACGATCGATAATGTTTCGCTGGAGTACGACATGGTCACGATGCCCGAACTCGCGCGATTGATCAGAACCCAGTACGCCGGGCGCGTTGCCATACTTTACGACCGAGTTCTTCGCCATCGCAAGATGACGAAAGACAAAGGCGACACATTGTGGAATATTAACGTCAACGTACCCGCTCGCTCGATGAAAGGTATAATGATGTTGTTCGAGGATGCTCGGTTCACGTTCGGTGCTAGAAAACCGACAAATTCTATAACCCCAAAATCACGAAGGTAGAGGTGACGATCGAGGGAGTTCCCAATCAACTCTACAGCGCGGGTCTTCGCGCGCACCAGCAGTGGGACGAAGTAAGAAAGCAGTTTGCTGCCGGCTCTAAGCGCTCTCCGGAGGTTGCAGCGGTTGCCAAAGACCTGCATCTCTCGGCCGTCTCCCTCGCGGAGTTCCTGAATACCAAATACGCGTTATGGCTAGACATGCGAGCCAGCGACGACGACCAAATACACGGCAGCGGACGCCAAGTTGAGAACGCTAGCGAGGGTGTGACGATCCAGATAACCAAAGAGGCGACGGAGCCGGGCCATTGAACGTGTACTTATATATAATTACAGACGCACAACTCAACATCGAAGATGGCCGATACATCTCAGCACTCTATTGATTTAATAAAAAAATCATCTAACGATTTATTAATTAATAAATTTGATAATTCTAAAGAATTAATTAAGAAAATTAGCAATCATTCTAACGTTTATTTATTAATTAATAAATTTGATAATTCTAAAGAATTAATTAAGAAAATTAGCAATCAATACCAATTCACGATTGGAGATGCCCACTCTGCCATAATATGTGGGCAGACAGGATGTGGAAAAACGGTTTTCATCCTCGACTTGCTCGAGGAGTCCTACCGCGATGCCTTTCGCCACATTGTGATCCTGTGTCCCACTGTGCGGCACAACGATACTTATCAGCGGCGAACGTGGATATGGACCGACCCTGAGGTATACGTTATTGACCCCGGTGATAGGCTTCACGATTGGTTGCGTGGTTTATACCAAAGATTCCAGGGTGAGCCCACCCTATACGTGATTGACGATTGCTCGGCCAAGGCGGCGATGACCAAAAAGAAGGACATGCTCTCGAGCTCGCATTTTCTGGCCGCCATGCTAGGCAAAGCGTATGGATATCCACTCAAAAGTACAACGCCGTCGTCAAGGATCTGCGCGAGCAAACGAAATGGGTCGCCCTCTTTCACTGCAAGGACCGAGACTCATTCGATGACTGTCTTCGAGAGAATGACGTTATCCCAACGCGCGAGGAGCGCCTGGAGGTTCGACAGATGCTTTCGGAAACTAAGCACGCCAAGCTTTTGCTAAAGACTGATCAACCAACTGCTTACGAAGTTATCAATTAATTTTATAATTAATTAGCAATTACTGAACAAATGCTGAACAATGCTGAACAATGCTTAGCAATTGCTGAACAATGCTGAACAATGCTGAACAAATGCTTAACAAATGTTGAACAAATGCTGAACAATGGTTAACAATGTTAACAATTTGGTGCTCCGCTGCGAGCTTTGTTGCGAGCATAATGGTGATCATAAGTATCGGGTGGTGCGCTTTGCAATATGTTAAAGTGATGAGACTTGTTAGAATAGTTAAATTAATTTTAAGAAAAATGAACTGCGACGAACTTCTCGATCAGCTAATAGAAGAAACCTCAACTCCGACTGCCAACATAGATAATGATCCGACAGAGCAATCGGAATCAACTCCAATGGCGGTTGGTATTGGGTTGAGTGCAACGACGCCGAATGAAAATGAAAATGCGGCGCGACGAGAGCGGCTAGCTGCTCTGGTTGCTGGGGGACAATCGGAGCATTATCTCGGTAGGCGTCTCTCAGTTTTTCAGGTGGATAAGATGTCAGATGCGGAGATCGATAAAATGTATGCGCGATACGAATCTAGGTTAGGTGCGGAGATGACAAAAACTCTCGGATCGGCGGCTATTCATTTGTACGCAACCGCCGTTAGTATACTTCTCCCTATACCAAACACCGCGGGATTGATTGAGGATCTAGAGACTGACCCTTTTATAGGTCACACTCTTAGAACAGCCTGCTGCTCAATTTATCACAAGTTTGGAATGTACTTAGCTCCGCTGACAACCGCGTTGACCACGGGTAAACACTGTCAATTTGGACATATATGCCCACGAACTATAAGCCCTGAAAATGATGACACAAGACACACCCGCGAGAGTGACGGAGTTGAACCCGATTGCTCCAACCCAATCGAACCCGAGTGTTACTCCGCCACTGGATGACATACCGCATATAAAAAAAATAAAACCCAAAAAGACAGGCAGCTGGGTGGGCGGCGGCTGCCACCCGAAAAGTTAAACAAGATAAAATACTCGCCGAGCTTCGAGAGGCTAAACTCCAATCGAGATTGGGGTTGCAATCGGGGACGGAGACAGCAAAACATCTGAAGACAGAGTTGAGTACAACCCCAATTCACGAATTGGAAGCACACCCAAATTCTTTGAATTTGTCACCCAAATTCGTGAATTGGAGTTGGGTTGTTGGTGGTGGTCTGGCAGTTGTTGGTGCCCTGTGCGTGTGGAAATACCCCATATTATCGAAAAAACAACCAGCCAGTATTCAGAAGAAAGTTACGAAACACCAATCGCGATTGGACGCGCCCCATTTAAACATTGATCGCGACCCCTTTTATATGCAATAATGGCTGAACAAGATGGTAAAATGTTAGTGAATGCGCTTTATCACGCCGTGGTGATATCGGGTTTCAGTATCGGGTATGCTCGACTATCAAAGATGGCCCTAGGAGGATCCGCTCCCAAATTGGACTTTACTGTGAGAGACGTAGGGCTCGCGACCTTAGATGTAGCGGCCGCAGTTTGGACCCGAGATTATCTAGTTAAAGCTGGAATTCTACCAGTTAATATATGGAAATAAATGGCTTCAATCGCAATAATGGTAGGTGGTGCGCTCTTAAACGCATTTGCGTTCACCGGCAGCAACTTTCTATTATCTAAACTACAAAACTCGAACGTGGATGAGGAGAGTACGCGTCACGATTTAGCTGTAGAACAATTCAATAACGCAAAGGAAGCGTGGTCGGAAAAACGAACCGCCCATCTTGACTGGGTCAATGAAGAGCTTCGCCGTGAAAATCACGCCGCACAAACTTTTCAGAACGTATATATATAGAACGATGTCAGTTGACGAACTTTATTTTGCTATGATTGATGTAGGCTACACTGCCCTTAAACACCGCATAGCTGGTGCAAAGGGTATGATTCGTCTGGCCCGAGATTCTCTCGAGACGTGGCGGGAGGACGAAAAAGAGGCCACCCTTTTCGCAAAGCGGATGTTATATTCCTCCACCAATCCTGGGGGATTAGATTTTCCCAATTTCCTTCAGAACTTAACCCCCAATCGCGATTGTACTTCCAACAAAGGTTTATTATTATCGACGCAGTTACCGGACGATCTGGCGAGGGCATGTTGGAGATTGTCAGATATATTAGAATACATCGCATTCGATGAACACGCGCAAACTTAATACCAAACTATCGGTTCGCCTAACGCGCAAGCTAGCGAACACGTACTATAGCCCCCGCGGCTACTGGAAGGGACTCGCTGCCATCAAGAACCTCGCGGCGGCGACCAAGGTTTCAGAAAACGCTGTCAAGGAATGGCTCAAGAAGCAGGCCATCTGGCAGATCTATTTACCCGCGCCTCACAATATTCCGCGCCCGAAATTCGACGTGCCGGTACCGAACCAAGTTCACCAAGCGGATCTCCTGTTTCTCCCTCCACGATCGCGTCGGTCGTAAGACGTACAAGTACGCGCTGACAGTCGTTGACGTAGCGAGTCGTTATAAGGGGGCTGAGCCGTTGGCCACTAAAGAGTCTAAGGAGGTGGCCGAGGCTCTCTCCCGAATATATAAGAGGAGTCCTCTCAAATGGCCGAATCTTCTCCAGGTCGATCCCGGCCGCGAGTTCATGGGCGCGGTCTCTCATCTATTGTCTAAGCACGAAGTTTCTATCAGACGGGCGGCCGCGTCAACATCCACCGGGACCAGGGATCGTGGAACGCTTCAATCGAACCCTGGCTGAGAGACTGTTCGGACACCAATACGCTAAAGAACTTGTAGACCCTCATTCGCGATCGACCGAGTGGGTGGCCAGACTGCCCGCCGTGGTCTCCGCACTGAACGGAGAGGTGACCAGATTGATAGGTAAGAAGCCCGTAGATGCCATCAAGTTTACATTATTCGTGTTTGCTCCTTATCTGACAGCCATTTTTTAACGGTTTTCATTGATGATAGTGGTTCGCTACCACCGAGATTTTTGTGCATTATTATAGTTACAGGTTTTCCATTTTTAATTTCCTCCATATGTTCTAGCTTGTAAGAATATGAATATCTCAAATAAAAATTGGTTGTTAGATACGGAGCGAGTTTCTCGGACATGCGTTCAGACTCGTTAATGTTAATGTTTTTACGAAAGGATAATGTAACTACCCGTCTTCCATTTTCTAACTTTTCCAATGTTTCATCGTGAGCCCCCAATATTTCTTCACCTTTTTCCACTATCGCGCGAACGAGAGATCTTTTATTTTGTATTGGGCCACCTGCGTGTCTAATTTGGGACAAATTATTGGTGCTTGAAGGTTTTATTACACTAGCCCTTAACTCCGCAATACTTTCTTTTTGAATTCTGTTACCAACTTCATCCGCTAGTGAGATGTTTGTAAATGCCCCTCTTTTATAGGCGCGGGTAAACCGCTTCATAAACGCCTCATTCTTTGTGGCATTTATCAGCTTTGTCAACCCCCTAACTCTCAACCGTGTACTATAAGTAATCCCTAGAGATTCGGCTTCTCTTCTCAAACTTTCTATTTCTGCTCTAGTTTCTGGCGTTATCATATTTTCTGTATTATACTTTTGTATATATACTTTTGTATAACCTATAAAATTTATCTGTTCAATTGGACGTCAAAAATTTACATAATGTTTTTTTGACGTCCAATTGAACAGATAAATTTTATATACATATATAATGGAGTGTGAGACTTGTTGTAAGACGTTTACGTGTAAAGACTATCTACGAAGGCATCTAGCGAGACGTAGAAAGTTTCCTTGTGTCCCCCCACAATTTCAATGCCCTAGATGCCCTTGTAAATTCGTTAGTGCCCAAACTCTTTGTAGACATAAGCAACTACGCTGTCAGGTGGCTAAAGGTGAACGTGGTAGAATAGAGCTGGTAGAATTAGTTGCTGATCTGCGAAATAAATTAGCTATATCGGAGAAGAAAAATGAGGAATATAAACTATTGTACTTGCATGAATGATTTCGACTTTTTTCAAAAGTCAATTACCAATATAATTGGGACTCCCTCTTCTCAAAATTATTTTCTCCAAAAATTCATAAATTTGCTGTCGGGAGACCCAATTTTCCTTGTTAACCAATTTTTTGATTTTCGGGGGTGGTGGGGGTATTATAGAGGGTTATAAACGATACCACGGTAGGTGGTATCATTTTGACTCCCTTACTACTACTCGAACTGACAGTATTAGTTATATCTGTGAGTGCACGCAGTATACTTCGCCATATCCATAGCCATGTATACACGGACAAAACTGGCCATTGTTTTATTTGTGGTGATAGGAATTGTGTGTTTGTATTCCATTAATTATTCATCATACGGCGGTATTGAAAGGATTCGCGAGATAGGACTAACAATGAAAGAGGTGAGTTATGTTATGTTCCAAATACCGGGGTTGACCTAGTTCCGATTACATAACTCTAATTACACTTCAATACATTGCATTACATTAGCGTTATGACGGAGTAGTATTTCCAAATTTGCGTTTGAATCGTTCTTTGCTTACTTTCCTTCTTCCTTCGTGGAGAGGGACCTCATAATTATGCTAATACACACTTTATTAGGTGAGTTTGTGATAATATTTTTGTCTCATATTGTAGCATTTTCTCTCAATAACAATATAGCGATGTTTCTATATTTTAGTGCGCGATGTAAATGCTATTACGCACATTTATACCGTTGACTGTGGTGTAGCGATGTACATGTATATGCAACCGGTTGCCGATACAGCGGAAAACGTGCAGCTATGGTTTACCTAGTCCTAGAGATGGGCCAAACTGTCGACGCAAATTTTGAATATTTTGTAAATATTGATTGATTGCGTGATCGATGTTTTAACGGCCTAGAAACAGCTAAGGTCATAACGAGTTTGATCCCGTATTTAACCTGCTGCATTGGGGGTGGGGTGGGGGGTCCCAAAATCAGAACGGAATATTTACATCGAAAGGTCACGTCAGTTAAGACATTGCTGGCGTTCCATAGTTTCCACTTTTTAATACCCTATGCAATGGATTATGGAACGCCAAATCTACATGAACTCGAATAATTAATGCTAACTCTAAATAATTAGGTCGAGCATTAAATATTTAGAGCTAGCTCCAAGTAATGTAAATCATTTGGAGCTAGCTCTAAATATGTAATGCTAGCTCTAATTAATTAAATCTAGAAATAATCACATGTATTTGAGTTTTAAGTAGATTTAGGCGTTCCAGGAACGACAAAATCTCAAGGTGCATGATCATGTGGTTACAACAACAACAACAACGTAGCCCACTCCAAAGTAAGTATTATTTGATAATTTGATGAACTATGGCGCAGCAAACGCGTCTTCATGAGCTGCATTTGGTGGTCCAGGGAGTTCGGCACAGACTTATGTCGTTTTTGCGAAGAATCGATTTCCGTGTCGGTACACACGGAAATCGATTCATCGCAAAAACGATAGAAGTTCGGGCGAAAATACAAGACCACCAAAATGCAGCTTAACAAGACGCGTTTGATGCGCCATATTTCATCAAAATCCGTTACGTAATAAGGACACTATAACAGAATACGTACTTTGAATCAGATGGATTCTGGAAGTTTCAGTACTTGTTGTTGTTGTTAGTACCACGTGATTATACACCTTGAATCTACTTAAACTCAAATAATTAATGCTAGCTCTAAATAGTTAATGCTAGGTCTAATCATTAGAGCTGGCAATAATTATTTGCATTTTTTATATTTGGCGTTCCATAATGGATTGCTCTAGAGTGCAACACTGCCGTCGGTCAACGGCATGAATTTGCGGAATAAGGTTTCATATTGACGCATCACTAAACATCACAAAAAGTCTTCGGAAATACATTCAATTCAAACTTCGATACACTGTTATTCAGACGATATATAACAGAATGAAACGAGCAAGTGTGGACAAGCTCACCAGACAAATGATATTTCCTTATCAAATAGTAAGGTTGTTGTGCCCTTCTTGTGGCCCCATGTAAAGTCTATGGAAATCTAATAAAAAACCGTACTCATAAAACGACAACTATTTACACCAATATGTGTCCAATAAGTCTTTATGCAGATGCTGTAGTTAGAAAATAAGAAGCACATGTTTACAAGTATAAGTTTGCTTCTAGACACCTGTGTAGAGATGTAAATATACATGTATTACATCACAGTTGGTCTATTATTTGCTTATTGCATGTGTGTGCATTTTCATTGGTAGCCGTATCTGCATAATTAATTAAATATCACATTCATATGGTTTATTTTTGTCAGTCGCTATTGTGTTATTGGTATTTTTTTTTTATTACATTTATATTGACTTTACATGGGGCCACAAGAAGGGTACAACTACCTTACCATCTCCCAAACGGAGACACATACGTTTGGATTTTCACATACATGTATTTCATCGAATATAGAACGGTGGCAGCACTGTTAGCAATTTGTATCTCTGTATTTTGAAGGTATACTAGCCAACTGATGTGACAGCGAAGTTGTATCATTATTGTATTTAGTACGTACATGCGTCTAACATGTGTGAACATAAGAATAACATGACCCTTTGAATCCAAAAGCCCGCTATATAGCGGTTTATGCAAACAGTGCAGATCCAGATGAGCCGGCTCGTAACGAGCCGTCTCATTATGATCTGCACATGAGCCGGCTCGTAACGAGCCGTCTCATTAGGATCTGCACTTTTTGAAAGTAATTTTTATATTGGAGAACAAAAAATACCACCTTTTCATAATTGGACTAATCTGAAAATCATTTTGTGATGATTTGATTGGCTGCAAAATTAACATATCAAAATCCATTCCAGTTACATAGGGGTGAAAGGGTAAAAACGCAAGTTATCAAACAGGTGCACGCCATAACTGTTATGTTGTCATTTGTTATGTACTCCTGATGAATAAAGGAACGCATGGGAACCTCACTAAACCGGAAATCATTTTGATGGGCTTCAATGTTATTTATCGCCGGCTGCACTGTCTGTTCGTGATCGAAAATCACTCAAACATGCATTGAAGTGGTCATATGCCTGATGTATAGTGGGACATCTTTTTATCCCGTCAACACAGTGCGTATGTGTCGTGAAACACGGTGCCGTGAAACATTTTTGATATCCTGTCAATACGACCTAATCACTGCGTATGAATATGTGCGGTGGCTTGGATTATATTTTTGCATTTTAAAGCCATTAGTAGGTGTTAACGGGATAAATATAATAGTAGGTTAGTGCCGTGAATGGTAGAGCCTCGCCCATCCCGTTTCTTAAGCCTTGCCAGATATTTTTTACCATTCACGGCACTAACCTACTATTCTCTATACCGGGCACCCTATGTATCTCCCAGGGTGTCCGGTATAGAGAGGTTTCATTGTGGTTACATAGCCGCCACACTGCAATAAACTTCACTGCTGTGAATTGTAGTTGCACAGCCGCCACACTGCAATGAACTTCACTGCTGGGAATTGTAGTTGCATAGCTGGCACACTGCAATGAACTTCACTGCTGTGAATTGTAGTTGCATAGCCGCCACACTGCAATGAACTTCACTGCTGTGAATTGTAGTTGCATAGCCGCCACACTGCAATGAACTTTACTGCTGTGAATTGTAGTTGCATAGCCGCCACACTGCAATGAACTTCACTGCTGTGAATTGTAGTTGCATAGCCGCCACACTGCAATGAACTTTACTGCTGTGAATTGTTGTTGCATAGCCGCCACACTGCAATGAACTTTACTGCTGGGAACGTTGTTGCATAGCCGCCACACTGCAATGAACATCACTGCTGGGAATTGTAGATGCATAGCCGCCACACTGCAATGAACGTCACTGCTGTGATACCATGCGTTGATCTTAGTTCATAAAAAAATCAGGGGGCCGTTTCACTAAACTTCGTACGACTGAAATGTTCGTAAGTGCAACATTATTATAGTCTGTAAGATTCATATTAACAGTGTTTTCTTGTAAACACTTGTTGGATTTACATGTATTTACATACATATGCAGCCTATGTTCAATACATGTAAATCCATCAATTTAAATTTCCAGACGATCCTAAATTTGCAGTTACGAACATTTTAGTCGTACGAAGTTTAGTGAAACGGGCCCCAGGACTCGGTATGTTTTGATATTAAGTTTATTAATAAAGAAATGTCTAGGAAACGCGAAGGATTCCAACCGTTTCTGAAACAATAAAATCGGTAGTTTTTATCCCGGCGCTCATCGTCATGGTTTTGTACCTTTTTTAATGACTAAATTTCAGATAGTTCTGAGTATATAACTCTAATTACATTTCATTACACTGCATTACATACGCGTTATGACGGAGTAGTCTCTCCAAATTTGCGTTTGAAGTGTTCTTTGTTTACTATCTACCTCATGGAGTGTGACTTAAGAATTTTACTAATACACACTTTATTAGGTAAGTTTATGATTATATGTTTGTCTCATATTGTAGAATTGTCTCTCAATAACAATATTTATTTTATGACTATCCATGAATTACCGTGTTTGACCCGTGAAATCGAAATCCATCTTACACCCGTGAAATACCAGATGCGCCCGTGAAATATCGATTTCGAAAAGTCACAGTTTTGCCGAACTACTTTCTTAGGCTCCGCCCAACTGGGGAATTTTAGTAGTTGCATGATTATGTCCCTTGCACACCTGCGATTAGCTCCCTTTATGTATGCGCGCACCGAGCAACATTTGTTATCTGCTACCGAAGGAGGAAGGAGGAAATCGCGGAACTTGACAAATTGCTTTCGCAAATAGATACGAATTAAACATGAGGACCATCAAATAACACAATTGCCCTACATTTAGCATGTTTAGTAAAAAAAGAGTAATCTTCCTTCTTGATCTTGAAATTCTCTGTGATGAAGCAGGTGCTTGTATCTATGTTTGTAACATAACTGTTCTACTTTATATTCAAAAGAACAGTCGCCCCAAGAACAGAAATGTGCAACCTGTACGACAATGTTGACATCTTCTGTGTAATCCATGGAATTCCATTAGAATTGTTAATCTTCATTCTTGATCTTGAAATTCTCTGTGATGAATCAGGTGCTTGTATCTATGCTTGCGACACAACTGTTCTACTTTATATTGAAAAGAACAGTCGCCCCAAGAACGGACATTTGCAACCTGTACGACAACGTTGACATTTTCTGTGTAATCCACCAGAGCGACACTGAAATATTTTTCAGAATTCTGTCATTTATCCAAAATCTCTATACTACAATAGTCAGAGAAAAGCATGTCAAATTTAACTCTTTGAATGCTAGTGGTGAAAATAACCTCCAAATATATCGTGAACTTTCATTATTTTCAGTGAGCAATAAGTAAACAAACATCTTCAATCTTCAATCATCATTTTGACTAGTTGCGAACCGTAACTTGCAATCTACTCCCGTACCGTCCGTAGCCACAGTTATGATTCCACTCATAGGCCGGCCTTCTCTGCAGAATAGCGAATCAGGTCCGATTCGCACATTAGCAGTTAATTGTGAAAGATTTTATATAGTTTTGAACTGAAATGAGTGTTAATATTATGAAAATAACATATTCAAGTACTTATGACATAAATTTACATATGTAGTTGACCTGATAAAGTAAATTTAAGCTATTATCAACAAGTGCTCCAGTCAGCGGCAGCCAAATTCCAACATGTAAAAGTTAAGATGGGGTCCATTTTTTGTAAAGGCCAAAAATATACTTAAATATACAAAAACCTTCTACAATAGTAAAATTTGTTTCAGAATTATTAGTATGTATTACTTTTATAATACTAATATTTTTTTCAGATGGAAATTCCGAAAATTATATGTCACAATTAACTGCTAAAGTGCGAATCAGATCCGATATTCTGCAGAGAAGGCATATGAGTGGAATCATAACTCAGCCTACGGATGGTACAGGAGTAGAATGCAAGTTACCGTTCGCAACTACATTTTGACAGGATGTCTCAAAAAGAAAGATAAAACACCGAGAGTTATCCACATACCAGTAATTTCAGCTTGACAAATCGAAACAGAGTGCTACACAAAGAGCAAAAACAATGAAAAGCAACTTGAGAACTAACAATTAATTAATTTTATTATTGTTCCTTTCAGTGCCAGAAAAAAAATGATCCAAAAGTTGACCGATGATGGCGTGCCACAAAATCAAAGAATACAAATATCAAGCCACAAAAAAAATTATAACAGTTTATTTAAACAACTGCAGCCATGTGAACACTTATGCAAACAAGAAACATCTCCGACATACTTTGTAACCAACAAAAAACAGAATCGAAAATACAACATCTGAGAAAACATACCCCACCCACCTACTTTACACATGTCGCACGAATGAATATTATTAGTAATCAAGGCGCTAACCAGTCTCTCATCTCTCCAGGATGTTTTGTTCATCCAACATTCAACGGAAATGTTAGCTTCACGTTTTCGAACCAGTCGCTATCCAAACAAAATACCACGAATCCTGACCGTTGTTTCTAAAATGGCGACATCAGTTTTCGTAACACGATATGATTATCCACTTCATTCATCGCCTGTGATCCTTGTCAAAGACTAATGCACTACAGCGACAGTGAATAGGGAATGTGTGCAGACATCAAATTATGTTCAAAACACTGTTAAACAATTTGTTGTGACACTATTCTCGTTAGTTGGAATGAACATACAATACAAGATGGCGGCGCTTTCGTTTTCTCGCCTCATTATATATTGATGATTATATATTCATGTAACATATTATTCCGCAATTTGCTGTTGCCATGGCGGTATTTTTGCGTAGAAAATCCATAAAGTATACACATTGAATTGTTAATTTATGTTAAAGCGTATTTAGTTTTTCATATTAATATGATTTAGTATCTTCTATAGACACGGGATAGTTCTGTTAGTCATAAATCTCCTCCACAAAAATGTAACTACTTTGTAATGCGGCGTGTAAAAGAGGAAATTGGAATTTGAGGCAACCCACGGGTTACGATGGAAACTGGAAGCTTTCGTTTCTCGCCTCATTCATGATTATATATTCATGTAACATATTATTCCGCAATTTGTTGTTGCCATGGCGGTATTTTTGCTTAGAAAATCCATAAAGTATACACATTGAATTGTTAATTTATGTTGAAGCGTATTTAGTTTTTCATATTAATATGATTTAGTATCTTCTATAGACACGGGATAGTTCTGTTAGTCATAAATCTCCTCCACAAAAATGTAACTACTTTGTAATGCGGCGTGTGAAAGAGGAAATTGGAATTTGAGGCACCCCACGGGTTACGATGGAAACGAGGTATCTAGCGGGAACATAAAATAATTAAATAATGCAAAATATTTCGTCCACTCGATGAAATAAAATTCAATCTTACACTGAAGAAAACAAATATCCTCTATATCGAAGTATGAACGTCAACGCCATGCAGGGTTTTTCTTTAGTGCGCGAAATGTAAATGCTATTATGCAGAACGATACAGTGCAAGGCTGTGTTGTGGTCGGGTTTTAAAGAAACAACAATCCCGTATCGACGGCGAGTAGGCCAAGCTATTTAATATATGGAACAATATATATAAAGATAATTTACTAAACATATAACTTATTGAGCTGGTCTGTAATGACGTCTCTGACGGAATGTCCGCATATCATATTGCAAAAAGCGTAGATCACAATGCAATATGCATGTGCATTCACGATACCATAAGGTATAGTGAATGGCAGAATCAGTCTTATTGCATTTGTGTACAGTGTAGATCCTGATGAGACAATCGTGAATGCAAATCTATGAATATCAATATATACTACATTGCATAAGGTATTGTGAATGACATAATCAGTCGTATTGAATTTGTGTACAGTACAGATCCTGATGAGACAATCGTGAATGCACATCTATGAATATCAATATATACTATATAGTCTACATTGTATAAGGTATTGTGAATGGCAGAATCAGTCGTATTGCATTTGTGTACAACGTAGATCCTGATGAGACAATCGTGAATGAATATCAATATATACTACATTATATAAGGTATTGTGAATGGCAGATGAGACAATCGTGAATGCACATCTATGAATATCAATATGTACCACGGCCGTAGCGGACGCCACGGCAGCCACGGCCAGGCCGTAGCACTATTTTGGCCGTTTTTTTTTGTTTGTTTTTTTTAAGCTGTTAAATGTTGTAGGTTGAGCTTCCAATAGTCTACAACCAAGCATGCCAAATCAGTTGTAGCGCATGACCACTGCCTAATTGATTGGCATGGTCTCGTCCATGCATCATTGGCATTGCATCTATTGCCATTTTGTCCGGCGAAAAGTAAACGTCTACTACTGGGTGAATTGATTTTTCGAATCACGGATAACCTTTCGAAAGCGTTGCAGGGTGAGCGTCTTAGTGCATTAGATGGTCGCGAACTGGCCCTGTCTACAGTGGCTGTATTGAAGCAGATGCGGTCAGATCGTGACTTCGAGCTATTCTTCGGAAAGGTGGAGATGAGAAGGGTCGAGTTGGGAATACCAGAGGGGAAACTGCCGAGACAAAAAAGAAGACCAGCCAGATTCGATGACAACACATCGACGTACAGCCACCCACAAACTGTCAAAGAGCAAAGTAGAGTTGCTTACTTTGAAGCGATGGATCTAGCTACCAATGGTATCGTCAAACCTTTTCGACCAACCCGGCTTCAAGGTGTATATGACCTTGGAATCGCTACTTGTTAAGGCGTGCAATGATCAGCCATACCAGGACGAGTATGAACTAGTAACGAAGATGTATGCAACAGACATAAATGCACATGCTCTAGAAACAGAGCTAATTATGTTGAGCAGGAGTCAAATGCCGCTGCCGGTCACTTGCGCCAAAGACATCGTTAAGTGGCACATACCAAACTCTCCTCGGTATCCCGAAGTTGGCAGCATACTGAAACTAGTCATGGTACTGCCTGCAACAAATGCTGTCAGTGAAAAGTCGTTCAGTGCATTGCGTAGAGTTAAAACATTCCTCAGGGCAAGTATGACACAGCTGAGGCCGAACAGCACAATGCTTATGCCTGTTCACCGAGACCGGTTAGATCAGATAGACGAGCAAGTAGTAATTTCAGAATTTGTAAGTTGTCACCCAAGGAGGAAAGAACAGATTTGAACGAGCTAAGTGAGAAACAGTTGTTGCAGGCAGTACGTGGGTGGATCAAAACGTGATGGCTCCCACCTCATTAACCCCAGACCGAAAATGTTTGGGGTTATAGCGATTGCCCTCAACGTCTGTCTGTCTGTCTGTCTGGCTGCCGGATCTAGACGAACACTTATACGTTTGCTAAACTCAGTATATTATACCTTTCGTACAACCTGTCTACATACCTTGCAAGTTCACGAGTTACCTCAAATGACAAGGGATGTAGACTAGTTGTAAGACTACGCTCCCGCTTAAGTCAATACCTTTTCGGGCGGGAGTCTGCCACTCTCTCATTTATAGTTTCGGATCTCAGTAAATGTTATTTGATAAAGCACATTTTGCCAAATTTCTGTTTCTTCCATTTCTGGCCATATGTTGTACCACCCCCTGTACAACATATGGCCATGCCACTATTTTAGCCCACTCTCTGATTTATAGTTTCGGGTCTCAGTAAATGTTATTTCATAAAGCACATTTGGCCAAATTTCTGTTTCTTCCATTAGTGTGTGTTCAAAATCTCATGTCAATTAATTGCTCGACCGTTCACTTAGAATGCAGGATATGCCATTTAGAGGGTCTAAGTTGAAAAAATTTTCAGGGTGAGGACCCCTAGACCCCCCGTCCGTGAATTGGCCGTGGCACTATTTTAGGCACCGCTACGGGCCTGTATACTACATTGTATAAGGTATTGTGAATGGCAGAATCAGTCTTATTGCATTTGTGTACAGTGTAGATCCTGATGAAACAATCGTGAATGAACATCTATGAATATCAATATATACTACATTGTATAAGGTATTGTGAATGGCAGAATCAGTCTTATTGCATTTGTGTACAGTGTAGATCCTGATGAAACAATCGTGAATGAACATCTATGAATATCAATATGGCAGAATCAGTCGTATTGCATTTGTGTACAGTGTGGATCCTGATAAATCAATCGGGAATGCACATCTATGAACATTAACCCTTAGACCGCTACTCACAACAATTGTCGTCTGCTGTTGCTTTTATATCTTGCCTTATTTCTCAATAAAATCATGGTTTGACAGCACTTCAGAATCACTTCCAATGGAAATGATTCTAAAGTGCTGTCAAAGCATGTTTTTGATGATAAAAATGGAAAATAGAAAATAAACAGCAGACGACAAAAAAATTAAGATAGCGGTGTACGGGTTAATATATACGTTGCGCCATATAATCAGAATAACATTATAATGTAGAACACGAACGAGCACACAATATCGTCGTAATACCAGACGTAATAAGTCTTAGGTTGTCATCATATCGGATGAAACTGAACAAAGTAGATAAATGGGATTGAACGAAGGCGAATACGTAAATGAATGGAACTACATGGAGTCGAAAATATACATAGATGAGACGAATCAAACGAATGGACGGACACTCTACATTGGTAAATGAATATGGGAAATAACATGTATTAAAGTCGTGGTTAGAATCGTCTCCATCTGATAACTGTAATATATGAATATCGCACAGCTCAACCGTCATGACTATTTACAATGGCAATGGATTACATTTACGTATATTATACAAATGAGCGGTCGCAAGTGTGAAGTTATTTAGACTCGTCTATGGAGAGTTTTTCTCAACAACCACAACTTGACCGAAACATGAGAAATAATGAGGCATGTGTATAGTAGGATGCTCCGCTGTATTAATATCGGTATAATAGAACTCACATGCCATGAACATATCCTATCACTGTATGGCGTCAACATGCACAATGTGTGATGTCAATGGATCCATGAGGTCCGCGCACGGGTGAGAAAAGGAAAAATACATATTTCCTGGCCATACAGGATAATTACACCATAAAACAATTGACAAAATGTGGATGGGACATGAGCATGAATAACTGAAATGAAAAGTCATGCAGAGCATGATGTTATTAGCCCATCAAATCAGGGTTCAATATATGTCCACATTTTAGTAGTTACGGAATCTCAGGGAAAAGTGAGAGAAGTGTTGATTTCCTCCCTAACCAAATTCTCCCAGTTATATTTAGCTATCATTAATATCTGATCATAGCAATACTTATGGTAGTCAACTGTAAACAATATTATTCCACTTGAAAGAATTAACCTTTGAATATAGGTGAAGGCGCTTAGCATTACAGAAATATGTAGCAAGTCAACCGAAATCTCATAAATCCCGATTGTTGGCGGCCATCTTGAAAATATGATAATTATATACTGAATATTAGTGTAGTTTACGTAAATTCTTTAATATATCCATCAGAAATGTTTTTTAACAACTTACACCAATTTCCAAGTTAAGGACCATGACCTATTGGCTCATATATTGGCAATTTTAGACTTCCGTCAAGCATAAAGTTCAATGACCTTGAAATGAACTTCAAATTGGTTTAAAAAATGGCACCAGGATTTTTTGGAAACCTTATACATTCAAGTTTATAAAAACACCGGATGCCATAAATTAACACAATGTGCCGGAATCTTATATACACACACCTACAATTGCCCCTGGACGAGAAGGCAAACCGCCTAACTTTAGTGTTTATTTATAACCAAATTACAAACAGCCTAACTTTAGTTTACCGAACTCTTGTAGTGAAAACCTTTATTTATAGCCAAATTGTGTTATTTCGCTATATTTAAAGTTTTCAACAGAGATAATGGCAAAAAAATGAAAAATTATTCGGTTGATGTAATTTGTAGATTACCGAATATAGGAGAAAAGGGTGGTTACAAACTTTTTCACAAACCAATGGATAACCAATATATAGCCGATCTATAAATAGATCGGCTAATAACTACTATACCAATATGTCATACCTGGAAGAAGATATATAAAGATAATTTACTAAACAGATAAAGTATTGAGCTGGTCTGTAATGGCGTCTCTGGCGAAATGCGCCGAAATCTTGTCGGTCGCACAATACATTCACATTTATCCGGTGAGATTTCACCACAAACCATATCTCTGCCCCAGGCGACGAAATACTGGTCTTAACTCATGCATGCAATACCATAAAATGCAAATACAAATACATATGCAGTAAATATAAGTATAGGATATAACTATATGCGATATTATGGATATACTATATATATGTGAATATAGGACATATATGTAGGCATATAGGGCAAATACGGGAGTCACGGGTTTGAAGTGGGAGCGGGGTGTTTTTGCGCGCGCGCCGCCGAGTTCGCACCGAATTTAATATAATAAAACAAATACAATCAATCAGCTGCATATTGACCGGCTACATCTCATTTAAGACACGCCATATGATTTCGTACCTACGAACATATGCGATATTTCATGGTATATTTATTTACAGAAACTGTGATATTTTCGTAGCAAATGCGGCGTCGTTTACGGAAACTATTGTAAATTTTGTAAAACATGTTCTTAGGTACAAAATCACAGGGTGTGTCTCATTTGTCATGATCCTCTATGACACTGTTTTCTATTGTTACTGGGGTTACATGTACATGTGTTTATAGAGAATAGTTGGTTAGTGCCGTGAATGGGAAAATATCTGGCAAGGTTTAGGAAACGGGATGGGCGAGGTAAAACACAGAAAAGTGCATTTCGAAGAGCTAGAAAATAGGACAACCCCCTAGTTGCGAACGGTAACTCTTGCAATTACTCCCGTACCGTCCGTAGCTAGCTACGGTACGGGAATAGATTGCAAGAGTTACCTTCGCAACTATACAACCCCCCCCCCCGTTCCCCAAATGCTGGATCCGCCCATGAAATGCACATTTTATTTGCCATTTTCTTGAACGACACCGGTAATCAGTAACCACATGACATGCAACTGTTCATACTTAGTCAGTGTCCCTGTCAGGCTGTCAAGTCTTTGTGATAAATAGTAGGATTGCTCGGCTTGATTTTATCTTGCACTTTTGTATCAAGTCTTATATTATGACCAAGTAGCCTTGTTCTTTTCTTTCTGTGCAATTGGTAGATCAGTATGTATTGGTGTATTGTTTCTATAGTCATATTGCATTACTCTAATCAGATAACCGTTTGTATTAATATATAGTATATGTGCAGTAACTGATTACGGTAACTGCACTTGTCCTATTGTACGTTCTTCCATAAAGCTATTTGGGCCCGGTTGTAATACGGACAAATGACACTAGATGCACATTTGAAATCATTAAACTATAAAAACAACGTCTAGTGGTTCAGTTCAGAAAACATTGAATTTCTAATAGACAACCGTATTACTATGGCCCGCTGAGAATCAACGGTGCCCTATAGATTTCGCCTTGTCTGTCCGTCCGTTTATATTTTGAAAATGTTTGCTGTTTGCGAGCCTCTCGCAGCTTATGTAGCCGGTTCTCCAAATACAGTCAGATATCACGGCGCTATTTGTTCTTGTGGCGCGTATGTATACATCTTGTATCTAGGTGATTGTTAACGACTCGTTTTATGCTATTTTACATTTCACATTTATTAAAATGTATATCTTTGGTACATAATTAATTGAAGAAAAACCAATGGAACCTCAGATTTAGCCGTTCATTTTCCATAAATAAAACAGGCTATTTTGGTCCCGCATTAATGGTGTGTAAACCCGAATCACACCTGTTTGGCACCTGTCTGGATTGTTTCATTCATAACTACGGCGTGTACAAATTTGTATAAAACAACACTATAACCACAGGTGTTTGAAGAGTGAATCCGGATATGGAATTACCACCCTTATTGCATCGCCGTATTTCGCCGATATTGATTTCGAAAATCAGTCATATTTTCCTTAAATGATGTCGAAAATTGATAAAAATATACTGTTACCACTCATTTGAACCGTGTCGTCTAGATGGTTCACTCATTTGAATCGTCGCGTCGGCATGTTTCGAATGAGTGGTAATAGCGTACATTTTCACTTACAATAATTAAGCGCGGATATGAAATTACCACCCTTATCGCATCGCCGTATTTCGCCGATATTGATTTCTAAAATCAGTCATATTTTCCATAAGTGATGTCGAAAATTGATAAATATTTCAGAGCTCATGCGGATGTGTATGTAATGCATAAACAACAAATGATAAGCCTTACTGGATTATTTCTGTTTTTATACAGCTCCTTCCCCTCTCCACATACAAACTATGTCGAGTGTTATACAGTTTCCCATAACACCATTTACTGCAATTACTCTATTTGAAATATTTAAAGGAGCATATACTAAAACACTGTTTACCACCCATTTCAGTTGTGCTCGCAGCTCAGTACTTTCAGTACTTTGATTATCATTGTATACATGTTTCTCATTCTATAATTTTATAATTCTATACATGTTGTTCATTTATATTGTTCATCATTTTAATATTTTTACCCTAATCATCTGATTGCCTACGACAACTAACATACTATTTTACTATTATTGTTATTCTTCATCTACATTGCTTGGCCCTAAATGATACTCTTTTGTGTTGATGGGCCGTTAAGCACCATTCCATTCCATTCCATTCCGTCCGATTTGCGTTAACAAAATGCCTGTTTCCAATATAATTTAATTTTTTATGTAGACATTAAATATTGAATTCCGTCTAACCGATGATCTGCAAAAGCAGTGAACCCGGTTAGACGGAATTAAATATGTAATGTCTACATAAAATTGAAATTATATTGGAAACAGGCATTTTGTTGTATTTTTCATATTTTCAGACCATTTCCCCGCCGTATAACAGGAGAGAATACACGTCAATTCATGCCTGTGGAGATTTCTAAATTGATTACGCAACACTGTCCAAACTTTAATACTAATATTAATATACACAATGTATAATAGCCAATGTCCATTTATTTTAACACAGATATAATGAGTCGCGTCACAAGAAAACCTGACTTCGGGAAATTCTTGGTCAAATTAACATTTTGTTACTGTGACAATGGTATTTGTATGATGAATTGAATGTTTTTTTATTTGATCATGATATCTGCAATATTCATTAAGATATTATATTTTATACAACACCACTATTTATGTCGTTTGAGCAAATGAGACGTCACGTAAAAGCGACGTCAAACGACGTCAAAACAACGTTACATTATATACGTATCTACCGGTACACATAGAGTATACGCCAACATTTACAACAGTTTGCAAGTTGACGAACTAGAAGCATGCTTGGCATTGAATAATGAATGTATAGACAGATGAGCTTGATTGTTTTGGTAATACATAAAAGTGAAAAGCGACAAAGACAAACCGGAATATGCCGACTTCTTCTTTTTGACGTCCTGTTTACTGAGCGTTTTGATAATTGTCGGGGGATACTATGGATTTGACAGCGGGCCGCGTCCGCGTCCGCGTCCGCGTCCGCCGCAGACACTTCTTGTCCGGAGCATAACTCGAACACCCTTTGGAATATTTTCATGAAACTTCACACATGCATAGACCACGACCCGAAGGTGTGTCGCGCACAAGAATGACAACTCTTGCATAGCTATTTTTTGAGTTATCTCCCTTTTTTGTTTCTCGCACTGATTTCGTGTCCGGAGCATAACTCCACCACCCTTTGGAATATTTTCATGAAACTTCACACATGCATAGACCACGATCCGAAGGTGTGTCGCGCACAAGAATGACAACTCTTGCATGGCTAATTTTTTTAGTTATCTCCCTTTTTTGTTTCGCGCACTGATTGACCATAACTCGACCACCCTTTGGAATATTTTTATGAAACTTCACACATTCAATTAGACCACGAACCGAAGGTGTGTCGTGCACAAGAATGACAACTCTTGCATAGCTAATTTTTTAGTTATCTCCCTTTTTTGTTTTCGCGCACTGATTTCCTGTCCGGAGCATAACTCGACCACCCTTTGGAATATTTTCATGAAACTTCACACATGCATAGACCACGACCCGGAAGTGTGTCGCGCACAAGAATGACAACTCTTGCGTAGCTAATTTTTGAGTTATCTCCCTTTTTAGCTCGACTATTCGAAGAATAAGTAGAGTTTATCTTGTCACCCCGGCGTCGGCGTCGGCGTCGGCGTCGGCGTCACCGTCACGCCTTGGTTAAGGTTTTTAGTCAAGTTTGTATATGCAATACTACTGGCCCTACACCCACCATACTTGGACAACTTGAACTCCTAGTGATGTACATCAATAACCCCTGATCTATATTTGACCTTGACCTACATTTCCTCTTGAATTACTTGGTTAATTCCCCTTGGTTAAGGTTTTTAGTCAACCTTGGTTAAGGTTTTTAGTCAAGCTTGTATATGCAATACTACTGGCCCTACACCCACCATACTTGGACAACTTCATCTCCTAGAGATGCACATCAATAACCCCTCATCTATATTTGACCTTGACCTACATTTCCTCTTGAATTACTTACTTAATTCCCCTTGGTAAAGGTTTTTAGTCAACCTTGGTTAAGGTTTCTTTTCAAGCTTGTACATTGAATACTATTGTACATCCAGACACCATACTTCGACAACCTTTTCTCATAGGTATGTACATCAATAACCCCTGATCTATATTTGACCTTGACCTACATTTCCTCTCCAATTACTTACTTAATTCCTTTTGGTTAAGGTTTTTAGTCAACCTTCTATATGGAATACTACTGGCCCTACACCCACCATACTTGGACAACTTCATCTCCAAGTGATGTACATCAACAACCCCTGATCTATATTTGACCTTGACCTACGTTTCCTCTTGAATTACCTACTTAATTCCCCTTGGTTAACGTTTTTAGTCAAGCTTGTAGATGGAATACTCCTGGCCCTACACCAACCATACTTGGACAACTTCATCTCCTAGTGATGTACATCAACAACCCCTGACCTATATTTGACCTTGACCTACATTTAACCTTGAATTACTTACTTAATTCGCCTTGGTTAAGGTTTTTACTCGACCTTGGTTAAGCTTTTTACTCAAGCTTGTACATGTAATACTGACATTGACCTACATTTAACCTTGCATTACTTACTTAATTTCCCTTGGTTAATGTTTTTAGTCAACCTTGGTTAAGGTTTTTATTCAGGCCGCAGCCACCTTCTTTGTCAAGCTATGTGTACATCGACAACCCTCGTAGTCGAGCTATGCTGTTCTCCTACAGCTCTTGTTTGTTTTGCGCACTCTACAAACTGGACAATAATGCATGAAGACCCGTTTTCTCGTCTGCTCTGTACACCTTTTCTCGTGTGCTCTGTACACCTTACCTGTAGAGAGAACAATAGAGACTGGGAGAACCATTCACCTGTGCATGTGCTAGCATGTGCAAATGTCCAGTCTTGACCAGTCTTGACCACTCTTGACCACAGGTAATTTATACAGGTAAATTACTACATTAGATATTACATTTCCGTAGACTGTGTTGAAAATATTGTGGCATTATGTGGACCTGTGCAGATATATGTAGATAAATATAGGACTATTAAAAAAAAATTCTGGTCTCCAGTAGCAAGCATTATTATTTTTAATTTTTAAACTTTTTTTTCCATTTTTTTTTTTTTCATTTTATTTTTCAAATTCTTTTTAAATTTTTGTCTAGTAGCATACGGTCGTAAGTGCTATATACAGACTATTGTCATATAATAAAACAATTATTGACTAGTGAGCCATAGAATATAATCTGATATTCCATGGCTCAGTAGTCAATAATTGTATAATATGTTCGGGCCAGTGAAAATTGCTTTCGGGCCCAGGCTCGAGGTCAAGGCGGGACAAGGCGAGGCATTTGATTCCGTGGAATTCTTGTTTACTTATCTCCCTTTGTTGGTTCATGCTCTGATTTCGTATCCAGAGCATAACTCGAACACCCTTTGGAATATGTTTATGCCTCACCACGATAGTGGAGGGGGCATTTAGTGTTACCCTTGTCCGTCCGTCAGTCCGTCCGTCCGTCCGCACACACGAATGGGTACTTGTTGTAAGCGTACGGGGATCTTATTGGGTAGGGTTAGGATAGTGTTGGGTACTCTTGTTGGGTATTTTTATACAGTAAAAACCCAACAAGTATTCATTCGTAGGAACGTGCGTCCCGTCCTCCCGTCCGTCCGTCCGTCCGTCACAAAACTTTAACACTCGGGTGAATGTCTCATAATTTCTTCATCCTTCGACCGATCTGTTTCATATTTCATATATACATTGCTCTGATGGTTCACTACCGCCCTGTGCCAAATCCACGTTCGTCCTGCCCCCGCCAAGCCCAGGGTCAAGGTCACATACTTAGTGCTTCAAAAACTTTAGCGCTCGGGTAAATATCTTATAATTTCTGTTTTCTTTCATGGATCATCTTCATATTTCATATACGCATTGCTCTAATGGTCCTCTATCGCCCTGTGCCAAATCCACGTTCGTCCTGCCCCCGCCAAGCACAGGGTCAAGGTCACATAATTGGTGCTTCAAAAACTTTAACGCTCAGGTAAATATCTTATAATTTTTCTTTCCATTCACGGATCAACTTCATATTTCATATACGCGTTGCTCTAATGGTCCTCTACCGCCCTGTGCAAAATCCACGTTCGTCCTGCCCCCGCCAAGCCCAGGGTTAACATCACATACTTAGTGCTTCAAAAACTTTAACGCTCATGTAAATATCTTATAATTTCTGTTTTCGTTCACGGATCAGCTTCATATTTCATATATGCATTGCTCTAATGGTCCTCTACCGCCCTGTGCCAAATCCACGTTCGTCCGGCCCCCGCCAAGCCCAGGGTCAAGGTCACATACTTGGTGCTTCAAAAACTTTAATGCTCAGGTAAAAGAAAATTTTGATTTGAATTTGGCCTCATTTATTATCAAAGCGATATGTGGGACATCCGTGTTCTATGAACACATTTTCTAGTTTATTAAACTTCACACATGCATAGAAGACGACCCAAAGGTGTGTCGCACGTAAGAATGACAACTCGTTAATTTCTTAGTTATCTCCCTTTGTTGTTTCGTGCACTGATTTCGTGTCAGGAGCATAACTCGAACACCCTTTGGAATATTTTCATGAAACTTCACACATGCATAGACCACGACCCTAAAGGTGTGTCACGCAAGAATGACAACTCTTGCATCACTAATTTTTTGAGTTATCTCCCTTTGTTTTTTCCGTCACTGATTTTGTCTCCGGAGCATAACTCGAACACCCTTTTTTCAAACTACTTGTGTATCTGTGGAGGGGGATACACATGCGCTTGTCGACAAGCGTCCATTTCTAGTTTATATTAATAGTAGAAAACCACAGAAGTATATGAAACAGACAGTAATATTTACTGTCCATGTATGCCATTTCTGTATTGATTAACTGGTTGGTTTATTGGGGCTATTTTCAACATTAAAGGTACATGCCCACTCAGTAGGCACACATTGTTCGCTATAGATAGTTTTGTATATTCTGTAGGAGTAGTATAGTAAAGACAGAACTGGGAAGTATTTGGATTGGGCAACCTGCCGCCCTGCCGCCCCTACAACTTGACCCGAAAACTGAAGTCGCGACCATATCGCTCAGAAATGGATTCGATATCGTCGTCAAGAAGATATCCGATATCGTCAAGATATCGTCAAGAGCGGATATCCAATATCGTCAAGAGCCAATCCTTTATCGAGAACGCGGCGGTTAGAGTCGTGACTCGCGTACCCGTACGCGCTTTTTCTTTTTACGTATAATCGTTACTTACCGATACCCGGTTGTACGACGTCATATATTTTCTATGACCCGTCATTTTCCGACAGTATCAAGAACCTATGTATGCGTAATGCTTATATATTTTGTTTTAGACACATAATCGTCGATGTTCACGTTGACGGATATAGCATCGCAGTATGCCGATCTAAATACGTTCGCTGGAGATTAGTACACGCGCGTTACGTCGTACTAATAACCGGAGAAATACGTACTAATTAGGCTGACAAAGCCTATCGGAAAAGGGGGGAGATAATCCATCCATGTCGGAGGGTCGAATAATAAATCCAACAGCACTTTGCGCATTTGCGCATCATAACGAAGTTACATACCAAATATTAGGCGTGTAGGTATTAAGGTGACTTACAAGACACGGACGGACGGACGGACCGGACGGACCGGATGGACGGACGGACGGACGGACGGACGGACCGGATGGACGGACCGGACGGACGGACGGACGGACGGACGGACGGACGGACGGACGGACGAACTTACATTTCGGACCTTAGGGGGTACTTGCTATATAAAAGATCAAATGAAATACCCCGTAAGACACAATAGGCTTACGGGGTACGGAATAAGTTCCATTGTCTTCTATTGTCTTAGGCCACGCCCCCTACCCCATAAGTACCCTAATGTGTGCCCGGACGGACGGACGGACGGACGGACGGACGAACTTACATTTCGGATCTTAGGGGGTACTTGCTATATAAAAGATCAAAGGAAATACCCCGTAAGACATAATAGGCTTACGGGGTACGGAATAAGTTCCATTGTCTTCTATTGTCTTAGGCCACGCCCCCTACCCCATAAGTACCCTAATGTGTGCCCGGACGGACGGACGGACGGACGGACGGACGGAACGGACGGACGGACGGACGGACGGACGGACGGACGGACGGACGGACGGACGCTCGTAACGAAAACGATATACCCATTGAGAATATACAAATAGAGAATAACGAAATCGTACGCGGAAATGTTATATCGAGACCGCCATCGAAATCAATCGTTTAATAACAAAGTAAATAATGCAGTAAAACTCTACGAATACGCGCGCGTATCTTATTTTACTTACGATATCGCCACGAGAGACCCGAAAGTATGAACTAATTACGCGTAAGCAACGTATAATAAAAAGAATTCCGCTAGATATCGGATATCACGAGCGCTATATCGGATATTGTCAAGAGATATCGGATATCGTCAAGAGATATCGGATATCAGCGTACTCGATATCGCTATCGCGATTTGACGCGGATACCGAGAACGGAAGTCGTGACCCTACGACTCGTCAAGAGGTATCGGATATCAGTGTTACTCTACGGTTTAATTTTAGTGATAAAGTAAGATAGTATACACTCCTGTATTGAAGGTCGCATAGTTAAAGTGGTTTAATATTTTAACAATTATTATTTATTATAGACATTATTTTATAAAACACTGTTGACAAATGAACTGTTATTAATTAAATGTTTATACTTAGCTTCTTCTTTTTTTTACATGGTACATCAACATGAAAAACATGTGAATACTCATAAATGTTGCAGACGACAAGTTTTAAAATTCGGGTTAAGCCGTTGTGTATCAGTTTTGTATGTTTACAACTGATCGTGTGTGGTTATTTTGGTATGTGGGTATATCTTTTCTGAATTACGGGGTTATGGAACTTTGACTAGTTGGGGTTAAATAGCATCTACCAATAATGTATAATCACCTCATCTGGGCCCAAACTCGCAACTTCGCTATTCGTTGGTGGTAATAATAGATAGCAAAAATAAAAAACATAACAAGGCTGTGTGCATATTTATTTGTTTTAATGTCAAGGTACATGTATAATACATACATATATAATAATAGCATAGAACATTTTATCTCTCGATGGTCGGTGATAATTAATTTATATCGCTCTCTTTTACCCAACTGTTGAACTTGATGAGGTAATATTTCCATTTTACAAAGTACTGCTTGTTCTGTCCTTTCCCTTTAGTTTTAAGAATCTTCTCAATTTTATACAATTCATCGGGTTTAATGTCCACCTTTTGTAGTTCACTTCCATAGAAAGTTCCCTTAATTCCCTCGTATTGCATGTCAAGTAGTATGTATATGAGCAGTCTGCGTCTAAAATGTATTTGAAATATTTCTCCACTGTATGTTTGATTGTAAGCACGTGTTAATACGTTCTTCAGATAGGTTATTCTAACATAATCCCCAATTTCGAATTTGTAACGTTTCGATTTAAAGTGTTTATTGTTCTGTGCAATATTTGTTGACAAACTTCTTCGTTGCTATCTTTTACGTCAGCTGGTGTCGTTCCTATGGTCCTGTGATAGGTTTTGTTGTAGCTATCGGCCACTTGTTGTAGTATAGGAATATAACTGTAGTCCTCTTTGTATGTGAAGTATCGACTCAGTTTCATCTTTATTGTCAGAATCGCTCGCTCTGACGTCGAAACCTTTGTATCGTTCTGTGTAGGAAAATATTTGACGCTATTCTTCTCCATTAATTCTTGCACTTTCTTTGCAAGCAATTTCTGGCCTGAAATGTAGAGCAATATACCACATGGTGACCGAATTGAAAATTATGAACAACAGTAAACACCATTGTACATACAGTGGTGATTACAGTGTTCAACATTGTACATACCATGTCTAACAGTGTACGGTCCCAACCATAATGAAAAACATGATATAACTAATGTTATGCAAGTTATACAATTACATGGTTATGACTGATTTGATATTAAGTGGCATGTCTATATATGTGGATGGAAAAAAATACATTGTATGCCTATAATAGAGCTAGTTATTAATATAACCGACTATATATATAACCGAGGTATTACCGACTATAAGAGGATAACAAACCTTTATCTGTTATAAGTTTCACTGGTACACGTCCAGATGTCTTGAAGATGTATTCGAAGGCATCCGCCACATCATTTCCAGTCTTGTTTTTCAAAGGACGTAACCACACGTATTTGGAGAATGTATCTATCACAAGCAGAATGTAATTGTACCCACCATTGAATGAATTTCACCATATCGATCAAGTCTGCCATCCACAGATCGTCTATGCCAGCACTGACCACGTGATTTCTTTGAAAGCGTCTTCGCACTGGCTTATGTAGACTGTATGTTTCCTGATTATGTAGGAACTTTCTGATTCTGTGCATACCGATATTGAATTTGCCTTCACTTTTAACAAATCTATACAGTTTCTGCGGCCCAGCAAATCTCGCTGGATGACCCGGATCATAATATATTTTCCTTAAATATTCCTCCATGTCCGTTCAGCCCAAGTGTCCCCTGATAAATGAAATGTTTATTTAATGACACGTTGTCACGCGCATACGTTTCTTCGGATAATGATTCGTACCTTCTGTGGACAAATATTGCCTAATAGTATTACGATTGTTTCACGCGCAATATAGCATGGTGTATGACAAATGGCTCTAACATTGAAATATTAAGTTTTCTGTCTATAAACGATTCATAGACATAGTGAACTCTATGGTAATACTCTACCGTACGTGCCAAAAATTGAAACATACGCGTAAAAAAACTGAAACGTACGCGCACAAACTGAAAAAGTACGGACACAATCCGAAACGCGAGTGTCAAAAATTAAAACTAGAGTGTCAACAATTGAAACGCGAGTGTAAAAAAACCGAAACGTCGGGTAAAAATACCGGCACGTACCCTACGGGAATTTACGTGTATAAGGGCAAAAACTGAACCGTACGTGTCAGAAACCGAAACTTCGGGTCCAGAAATTGAAACATACGTGCAAAGAAACTGCAACGTACGCGCGAAAAACGGGCAAAATCTCAAACCATTAACCGCACGCGTGTAACGTGGCGGGACTTGCAACACGACACAACACGGTGTAAATCTAATAATTCGTATCAATCAATTCCTGCGACACAATGTTATTTAGGTATCATTGATTGCAGTAACGAACAAGTTACTGCATCTATGTGTAGAATCATCACATGCAGCATTACATTCTCGTAAAATAAACGGAAATGTACACCAGCATACAAGCGAAAAGTTAACAAATAAGAACTACATAGTAAACTATGGCCTTAGTACAGTGGTGCCAACCATATTGTGGATACAGAATAAATTTCCTTCCGCAAACAATGGTTGCATTTTTACACTTCCGTTTTTGTTCCGATAAGTAGCATACAGAGACGAATTTTAACGTAAATGTGAAGAAATAAACCTCTGTCACAAATAAATATTTCAGAAATTGCCCACGGGAGCATACTCCCCCGATACACAAGTGGTTAATCAACCACCGGTTGTCCGATGAGCACTTTTCTTATGTTGCCAAATGTCGAGTGTATGTAATACACTGCATATACATATTATATTGATGTCGAATGTGAGTAGTATAGGCGTCTCTTTAGAGTCAAAACAAAATGGCCGCCATTCTATTGTTCTATAGTTATATAATATATCACGAACGTTTTTCACAGCCATTGTATCGGCTACCATTCATTAGTTATATAATATATGACCACAGTGAACAACATTGTGGTACTACATAACATTATACCATAGTTATATAATATATACCCAATGTTTACCGACGCCGCCATATTGGATTACTGAATATAGTACCCAAATAATACAAACTGATCCTACCCAAAATAATAAAAAGAAAAAAGTACGCGTTGTTCACCCGAAGACGAATGAAACTATGTACAAACATGCGCTGTATACCCAATTCTCCCACATACCCCTAGTCCGATACAGTCAAATTAATCATTGTACCAGGTACAACATTGTACCAGGTACATACGTATATCGACTGTCAATATCGACATACACTCCCCGATGAAATCCAATGTCCCAGTCCGACGCAGTAAAATTATTCATCAAATTACGTTATGTCCCAAATATTACTAACCATACTGGAGCTTTTCATTCTAACATAGACTACAACACATCTATACAATATCGATATTATTAAATCTGCACGCTTACCTTAAATGGAGTTATATTCATAATAATATATTACACACCTTAACAGTACCTATACTGACCATGCATTAGTGTATATCGCACGTCGTGACTGTCATTAGTTATATAATGTATTGATATACCTGTGCAGAAGGTTTTAAATGTAAACAAACCGCCGCCATCTTGGATTACTGAATATAGTACCCAAATAATACAAACTGATCCTACCCAAAATAATAAAAAGAAAAAAGTACGCGTTGTTCACCCGAAGACGAATGAAACGATGTACAAACATGCGCTGTATAGCCAATTCTCCCACATACCTTACACGTCCAATCAGAACTGACCAATAATTGCAACCATTGTAGTCCCAGACCAGCCTGCTCGTCCATATAATGTATTGACACGCATGTGCAGAAAGTTTTAACGTCAAACAATCGGTCGCCATCTTGGATTTAACTACAAAACAAACCGTCGCCATTTGCAAGCCAGCATAGACCCAGATCAGACTGCACAGACACCGCCATCTCGGATTTACTCCGACGCTCTGTATACATTCATTGTACATTGTACTAGGGGTCCCCTAGTCCGAGAGCGCTGAGCTAACTATTGTTCGATAGTTATTACCACGAAAGTTTTCACAGCCATTGTAGTGTCTACTATTTATTAGTTATATAATACATGACCACAGCGAAAAACATTGCGTTACTACATAACATTATACCATATATTATCCAATGTCTAACGTCATACTATTCATTATAACATAATTATATAATATATGTCCCAATGTTTACAACAGCGAACGCGTATATATATCTGTTGAAACTCTGTAGACAAACATACAACTGACATCGTTACCACAGCGCACATATACTATTGGTTATATATAGATAGGACAACTTGCGGCCATCGTTACCACAGCGAATATATATTGGTTATATATATAGACAGTCATACACCGGTAAGTAAGTTTTATATTTTACACTTTATGTTAGCGTAGTTTTGGCACGCAGTATAATTTTTGTACAAAATGTGGAAACGTCATCATTTATTCAACAACACTACGATTCAACATGTACTTTGTAATTTTAGTAATCAACTATAATACTCACCGAGAGCTGATCTGCATGTTCTTAGATATCCATTTTTCGGTTGAGATTTATGCTTGTTCAATCACCGGATCTATGAAATTAATATCACATTATGAACGAGCTATCTATATACACGTTCGCTGCGGTAAACATTGTACAATCGTTGATATAATCACCTACATGTATAAACGCATCGACTGAAGGTGCGAGGGAGTTTTTCGCATAAAGTTGATTTGTATGACGGAAGCGACACGACATAAAAGCCCATAACTTTCACCGTAAATACGGAAATTATGCTACATACTATTTAAGTACAACATCCGATAGGATTAGTCTGAACCAAAATGACGTGCCACTACATAATACGTTTTGACAATTATGTGTATAATTTCATATTTGTTGTTAACCATTTCAATGGACTGTACTATGTTACCCTTGCAACCAATGGGTCACAAAATGGTAGTCCATTTATGAAAAGGGGGTGTTCTGAAAAATATGAACATTACTTGCAAAATGTACAGATCCTGATGAGACGGTTCCTTAAATGGAACTCCGAATTGAAACGCGACATAACGTACCTTCGGGTATTTGGAATTTTCGTCGTAAATGGTTTTGAAGATTGAACATAATTTCTGCAAATGACCGGAATTTGACGCGAATTTCGGAGCAAATGCGGAATTTACTAGACGTCTGATCAGGATCTACACATTTTGCTAAAACCGCTATACAGGTCTGTAGGGTTAATAGTTCCCAGATATACATTCTGTTTACCGAGTTATTATATATAACGACTTAATGAAAAGTGTATTACGTACCTGTTTTGATTATAAGGTGTGTGCAACAGATTTGTTGTTCTTGGACAAAGTATCGTTATTTCTAAAGTATGTGCATATTTATCGCATGTGTGTGTGTGGTGTGTCGTGACTTGTCGACCTTACGACGGTACCTGTGTATTGGGTCACGAAGTGTCTTACCCAATATTAACGCGTCCGAACAAATGACGTACCACGACATAACGGTCCATAATTTTTGCAGTAAATTATTTTAACAACGATAGCAAAACCCTTTCACCCCCAAATAAATGGAATGGACTGTGATATGTTACCTTTGCAACCAATTCAATGGGGTGTTCAGCGGTTTGTAAGGATCGCCTGACTTTGTCGTAATTTGTTCAACATATTCATCATAAGCCTGTTCATATGGTTACGTCTGAATCTCGGTCACCCCTATGTATATAAATAGACGTGTGTCCACCAGAAGTATGATATCGACTTCCATTCATGTTACCTGATATATATATATACTACGGTGTGGTGTAGAGGTAAGACACAGGACTCTGATGCAGGCGACCCGAGTTCGATCCTCGGAAAGGGACAATTTTTTTTTTTTATTTTTGTTTAAAACTTCAACATTTTCAACTCAAAAAAGTTCACAAAAATACTTTAAAAAAACTTTAAAAAATTAAAAAAAAATTCAAATATTTAAAAAAAAAACTTTAAAAAAAACATCAAAAATAAACTTTCAAAAAAAATTCAAAAACTTTAAAAACTTAAAAAATTTCAAAAACTTTAAAAAACTTTAAAAAAAACTTTAAAAACTTTTAAAATTTCAAAAACTTTAAAAAAAATAAAAAAAGTTCAAAAAAAAACTTCACAAAATTGTTTAAAAAAAATAAAAAATTCACAAAAAACTTTAAAAACTTTCAAAAACTTTAAAAAAATTTATAAAACTTCTAAAAAACTTTAAAAAATTTTTTTATAAAAATTAAAAAAAAAAATTCACGGAAAATTTCAAGAACTTTAAAAAATTAAAAAAAAAAAAATTCGAAAATGAAAAATGTTTAAAAACGTTAAAAAAAGTATTTTTGTTTAAAAATTAAAAATATACGATGTTCACAGCACGGTGACTAACGATCGAATGACACGAGATACATCTTGTTGACCAATCAGAACGACGTATTGTTAACCAATCAAAATCGATCTCAAAACTGACCAATGAAATCGCGGAACGATGATGTCATTCTAAAAATAGCACTATGGACCTATAAAAGGGTGTAGGTTTCGTCAAACAATCATTCTGACTTCAGAATTCGACCCGACAACATGGAATCTGCAACGGTTGAGCTGATGGTGAATTCTTACACCGACGAAGAAGACCTGATGAACTTTGCGGCGACACTGGGAATTCATGATTCCCCCGTTGTACGTCGGCGACGGTTACAGCTACGGATTACCGATGACACGTTCGTTAACGAAGAACTAGATGTAATACTCGAAAATCTTGGAGGACCCCTAGTGGATGACGAATTTGAATTAGCAATGGAATACGTGAACGAACAAGACGAGATAGATGGAGCCGTTCGAGCCCTACTGTACGATGACGACATTGAGGAAACGGCTCATCTATGCGTAGAAGACGGCGAATGGGAACCGCAGACCGGTGAAGGAGAAGAGCCCCGTGCCGGTCCATCGAACGAACAACGAGGGTTGCAATATACGATAATGAAGAAATCCGAACGTACGTACGCCAAAAACGCGGCTGTCGACCGTATGTACAAGATCAAGATCAGCGAACAGCACGAGGGTCAACGTTTGAACGACATCGTTGACGACTTGCATCGTATGTTTGACGACGTACTGGAACGGGCTAGGGGCGATTTGGCGGGAAACGATCTCGGACGCGTCGTCATACACCATGAAGGCCTCCATGATCCGATCGTAGTACCTCTACAGCCCTGGGATAACTTGGACGCGGACGCCGTGATGGGTATCATAGAGAAAGTACTGAACAGCAAGCAAGACCTACCCGTTGACGATAGATTCGAGATAACAGTAGGATCCATAGACCTACCTAAAGGAAGCGGGGGCTCAAGACGTCGAATCACCAAACTACGAGGTAAAAATAACTCCCTATATAAGAAAACAGTGGTCGTGACCATCGAGAATGACGACCAGTTGTGTATGGCGAGGGCAATCGGGGTGGCTTGGGCCAAGTTGAAGAGATGTACGAAAGAAGAGTGGCAAGAGATTACCAAAAGCAGACAGGGGAAGAGCAATTTACAACTCGCGATTGAACACCGGAAAGTTTCGGAAATGTATTACAAAACCCTGTGCAACAATAACCGAAAAGAACAAGGACAACTGGCGGTAGCCCTGAGTCTGATGGCAAGAGTACCCTTGGATCGTCCGGCCAGTGTCAGTGATGTAGCGGCGTTCGAAAGAGTACTGGACGTACGCGTGATGGTGGTCAGCGCTAGACTGAATAATAAATTTGTCACCAATCCCAGTGAAGACGAACGACCGTGTATATACATATACCTGCTGGACGATGACTATTTCCACGCCATCAGCAGCATCACGGGCTTCTTCAGCGCCATATACTTCTGCGAGACCTGCCTCAAACATTACAGCAACAAAGAAAAACACGAGTGCGAAAGCTATTGCATCGTATGTAAAACGGACAAATGCTTCAAAACCGAGAACACTGTCGATTGTAACAGCTGTAACATGACGTGTCGATCTACGGAATGTTACAATCGGCATAAAGAAGTACCGAAGTTCAAGAATTGGAAAAACAAGGAGAAGGTGATCGGACCCTCGGAATGTAAAAAAATGGTGGAAGTGCTCGACGTGAAGTACTCAATATCGAAAAGAGAAAACGAGAAGAACATCGATGCGGAGAGTACTTTTGTACATCGTGCGCGGAGTTTGTCCTCGATGACCACCTGTGCTACCTACGATCGATACCAGCCGAAGAAGATTTCGTACCAAAATTCATCTTTTTCGATTTCGAGTGTAGCCAGGATGAACTAATGGAATGCGAGAAGGGTTACCGGATGTCCCGAAAGAACAATTGTCCAAACTGCGTTGAAGACAAACCGTGTAGAGTCTGTTCCAAATGTACAAACTGTAAGACGTCATCGTTCGGCAAGGCCACCCATACACCCAATTACGTAGTGGCCCATAC